>JAMKCH010020469.1:0-39539 GCA_023653785.1 Ophioderma brevispina | reverse complement strand
TACAAACAGGCCTAGTGTATACTGTTGTATTCTGATTAATAACGAAACAAAAAGAGTATTGAACCTACAATTGATACAGAATTGTTGAATTATGACAATCTCTGCCAGCGCTCGAATTAGCGTCGAATGGCTGTGATGCCCACTGTAGTTCTGTCAGTGTCAAGGCCATGATGGCTGTGTCTATTTTTTCACAGTGGCCTTGTGCCCCTCTATGTCCTAGATCCTGATCACAAAAGCAAAATGTTGGGCAGTAATAATTATAAAAATATGCTGAATAAATTCAATATTACCATGCATATTAAAAATCCTTGCCATGATGCTGTACATTTGCATTAATTTGACGCAAATACCCTTATCGCTCACCACTGTAATATCGTATCATATTCATTCCCCGGATTCGCCAATTCTTCCTTTCGTTTGTTCATCGCCCCTAGACTCATATTTTTTGTTAATTTATAGCAATCCACAATCAATCCATGCACTAATCACATCATCAATGTTTCATTGAACCAGATGCGAGAATTTTTAATGGGGATTTTGTGATTATAACTTCAGAATTAGCATTTTAAATTTGTGCTTTTAAACACGCCGTTGCTGCTACTGCTCAGCAATGGCACGTTCATTATTGATTGGGGCACAGACCTGAGTCAGACCTCTTTGTTCTTTCCACTACATCTAAGAAGCTTTTGAACACATTTGGTAGATAGTATGGACCATCTATCTCAATGCCAGGTACTAGTGGTCCTCAAATGTGGTGTCACTTTTTAGAGGCTAATTTAGTTACACAGAGTCCAACTTTTAATTCTCCAATCCGTAGAACTCTATGCATAATGTCCGTCTATCATAAGGATGCCAAATTATAGTTTGTACCATCTAGACCATTGGTTTAGAGTTATTGTGGTAAAATGGGCTAAAATTTAAAAAGTCTGTTGCAAGCTCCAACAGAACTACAACTTCATAATTGAACCACATTTCCCACATGTTGGACCCAAAAATTTGAATTCAGCACCCGTTAAAACTATAGAAAAACCTCTTCAGTCTTCTTCCCCAAAGATGGATTCACTCATTTATACCCATATTACATACTCCTAAGAAAGATGTCTGTACAGCACGTTTGTTGTAGCCTAAGTTGTAGCCTAAGCTGTAAGCTTCAGTTGTCTCTAAGACCCGCCATGTTAAGCACTTTGATCATTCATTTGCTAAGGCCCTCCTATAAAATGCCATTTATGATTATTATGCTATCCCCTACTTTAGGGCGAATTGGCTTTGTATATATTCAGAACAACGCTTAGGCGAAAAATATCATTTGGATAACACAGGATATGACTATAAATTTATGCAAATGAAGGATAATCCCCCCCATAAATAACAAAGGTATGAATATTAATTATAAGATAGGAACCTCATTATAACCTAATGAATAATTAAATTTCCCCTTTCCATGTTAATTATTCTTATGCTATCCCCTACGTTAGGGGGGCGAAATTGGCTTGTTGCTATTCACTAGGAACGCTCATAGCGAATTTCATTATTCAAACTAGGAAGGTAACATACCTCGTGTGTCGGGAGGATTGGCATTTGGGGATTTCCAAACGGTAATTTGGGCAACTCCTACGTGCATTTACTAGGCAGTCTCTGTCTCATTTACATATTACAAAATCCTCCTCACCATTCAAGAAATTAGTTCAATACATCTTAGTAATAATATGATGATATTAGGAATAAATTAGTGACTTAACAAATCCGTCCGAGTTAGTGGATTAACCCCACTGCAAAATATTTTAATTTTCCAATAAGGTCATTTAGATGTTAAATATTCATGACCCGGCCTATAGCTTTAGTCAGAGTCGTGTGTAACCGTGGCCTGACCGTTTGGGATATGAGTAAGAGCACCCTCCTACTGTTAAGTCTTGGAAAGGACTAGCACTCGGGTTACTCGGAATTGATGCGTTTTGAATTCGCTGTTGCTGTAGGTGGGCATGTCTCCCCCTTCTAGTGGAAGCCATGGAACAACGAACATAGACCAGGTGAATTGGTGCCGAAAAATGAGGTGCTTGATACAATGCATTCTCACCATGTATTGCTGATTCTTTAGTTTTTTGAAGGTTGGTAAGTGCCTTGAACAGGCTAAAGTACACCTAGCAGCCTTAAGGATTTTAGAGCAGTATTAATATTTCATGAAACTTCCCCCTTCCATTCAGCTTAATCCCTTTTATGTTGGCACACTGGTCTTGGTCGAGTCCTAGCCGTGACGCTTGGGTGAGCTTAACCAATCCACCAGGGTATATGTAAAAGGGCCCCTGGAATTGGTGATTCAATCACAGTCTTGGCTTCACCTGAAATTGTAACAATGAAACAAAATATAGAGAGCTGGAATGCTTGGTGAGGCTTATCTAAGTCCACAAAGGGGAATCTGTAAAATTTGACCGCCTGAAAATGTGTAGGTTCAATCACAGTCTTGGCTTCACTGAAAATGTAACAGGGCTATTCTTCTGTCACGTTTGTGACCGAAAAACGGGAAATTTTGATTGTGTCCAACCCAATGCTGTTTTGCCAATCTAACCAATCTGTTATTACTTTTCGTATAATTAAAAAACCCCTTAGACCAAACCTAAACCAAAAATATTTTCCACTTTCGCCAAGATTGTTATTATTGTCATGAGGGGGCAAATAAAGTTTGTCACGTTGTGGATCAGACAAAAAGGGATTTTTTCGATTTCAACTTCAAAAACTGTAACATTTTCTGTGAATATTTACGTACCAATCCATATATTTATTTCAGAAGGACATTGGTATGTTGTCATTACACAATGTGGGTAAATAAAAGTAACACAAACTTTACTTGGTAACTAACAAATTTATATCACTAAGTTCGGTCACGTGTGACATTGTGGTTTACGTGTATACATCTCATTGACTATAACAAAATTTGATGCTGCCAAACAAAAAAAATGTTTGTTGTCTCATCCTACCGACCCTAATTTTGGAATCAGGAAAAAAAAGTTTTTTTTTCCTTTTACTGTACAAAATATACCGACCCTAATTTTGAAAATTCCCTAAAAAGTTTTTTTTTTCA
Organism: Ophioderma brevispina; assembly: GCA_023653785.1. NCBI lineage: Eukaryota > Metazoa > Echinodermata > Ophiuroidea > Amphilepidida > Ophiodermatidae > Ophioderma > Ophioderma brevispina. The sequence goes on along the minus strand of JAMKCH010020469.1, from coordinate 36,463 downwards.
AGTTACGTTCTGAAATGGTAAAAAAGGAGGAGTTTTAACAGTTCTTAGCATGTTAGTTTGGGTTTCATAATGTATAAGTGCCTTTTTGAGTAAGATCAACTTGAATTTTTAGTGTGGATTAACTTTTAATACAAACAAAAAAACAAAACTCCAAAAATACCCAAATTAAAAAAACAAAGTTTTTCCGACCGCCGACCCAACTCTAAAAAAGTCCTCTATGGACAATCAAATAATTTTTTTTTTTTGCCTGACCATTGTTAATGTGCACCAAACATGAAGTTTTCATAAAATCTTTGTGTATTTCCATATTCTCAACTATTTCAAAACACGTTCATTACAAATTGCCAATCAGAATACTTTGCAAAGAGCAATTCAACTCCTAGTATGGCAATGCCGGTGTAAAATAAATAGTGCAAGTCTGCTAATTTGGAAACTTCACCCCAAACTTTCAAGACACATGGAACAAGTTTTAACCAGTCTTTATTAAATTTAATTCCTTCAATACAAATGGTGGGGTCGGTCACATGTGTGACAGTAAATAGCACATGAATAACTTTTGACATGAAATATGAACATTTACTGCGCAGTTGTTTTCTATTATAACCACTTCTTTGTATTTTTTTTGGTCACACTGTGGTGACATAACCAAAGTTCAAGTAAAATTCTCTGTTAATTACTTTGTCTAGTTTCTAGAAATTTGTATTTTTTCTCAACATAATTTGAAAATTGAAGTCCAATGCAATACTTTTGGGCAGTATTTAAACAAAACTGAAATGCTATTTAATATAAACCTAAAGAGCAAAATGGTGTTATAATCTCACTTTTTATCCCAAAATATTACAGACGTTCATTTATGCAAATGATGGTGTTTGAGTTGAACATCTGCTTAAAAATATCATGCTGAAACTTGGAAGGATGATAACGTGATAATGTAAAGAATTGCAATTACCAGTAACTTCATTTTTATCAAAAGGTGTACGTTTTTGAAGAATGGCCCAACTTATGCAAAATATAATAGCTGTGAACATTGAATGCTTTTGGTGAGGCTTAACCAAGCCCACCAGGGTAAATTATAAAATGTGGCCCTGGATGTGAGATTCAATCACCGTCTTGGCTCACCTGCAAATGGTAACTTTAGCAATCAATATAATAGACTATGGGGCATGTTCTTCTTGCTTGTTTCATAATCCCTCAGGGCAATAGGGCAAAACCGAGTGTAAATTCAGAATAAATTAAACGCACTATCAGTGATTTGCTAAATCAGAAAATCGAAAAAAAATCACCAAAATCAGATTTTGCTTGTATGTAACAAGTATAGGTGTCCCAACATACCCTGCAAATGATGGACAGGAAAGCATACCTAATAGGACAAAATCGGAAAATTTAGTCATAGTTGTTCATTCGGAACATTATTCCAAGACATAAGTGAATGGAGATTAGTACCCTTTGAACACTGCGTTTTCTTCTTTCTGTCAACTTTTCGGTTTGAAAGAAGTAACTTACGAGATGTTCTACAGACTACCCTTCACTTTTAAGCATTCCTGCAAATTTCAGGTATTTGACTTTCAGATAAAAATCACTGCTAGTATGGATTTAATGAAATCATATACACTGTCTGTTCCCGCACAATGTTACACCAATTAAAATATCAGGGACATGGATCTAGAGACGTTCAGCAAACAATGGAGATAAAGATTTCAACACGCAGCCTCTCTTGAGAACTCTAATGCAATGCCCCTTTCACAATATTTTGTCTTGCTTTTATTATTTTTGGTAAAAATCTTTCTGTAACTATCCCAGGAACTGATTGGGCATAGTTTTCGTTACTGTTAGGCTTTCGTATTGTGGTTATGTAAAAGGTTCTGCTGGGGTTGGTGGGGATGGACAGATAATGTTGGCACAAGCAATTATGTGGTAGATACATTCCCTCTTATAAAGACCACAGGCTACTTTGAGACACAATTGTGCTTGCACAGAAGTATGCTATTTGCACGCAAAGACTCCCTGCTCCGCTGGCTTCGGATTTCGCCCTCGACACAACTTTGGTGATCCTGTCACTGTTGATGGACAAAATTTTGAGGCGTCTTTGACAAAGACAAGATGCAATTCTGCCGTCCTTATACAATGTTAATTTGGGGACACATATTACCTCCTGAAAACAACCCAGGTAGGTATAGCTTATGTGTCGTCTTTTCAGCATTGTACATCTCCGCCATAACTGGAACCTAGAAAAAACAATGGCACTGAAAAAAGTTTGTTTTCCACTAAGTTATCCCCAAAAATATATGCAAAAGGTATTTTTTTGAAAAGGATTTTCCCTAGAAATGCATCAAATCAGGTCAAAATGGCGAGTCAAAACAAGTGGCAACGTATTTTACTGAAAACTGTAGTTTATAAAAATTAATAAGGTGAACGTCGTATTTACGCGAGTAGAAAATATTTCCCCGCCTAACGTCGCGATCACTACGAAGTGACAACTTAAACAAACTACAGCAGACCACCCCTAATTCAGCTCTGGACAGATAGGGTTACATTTTGTATCACAGATATTCCAGGGTAAGATTTTAAGAAATTCCTGCGGTTAACATTTATCTACGGATGGACATCTGGACACACACACGATATACACACACAGATGGACGGATATATGAACAAAGCCCATTTCCTATCCCAATTCTGATCTTCGTTCAGGGGGACAAAAATACTGAATTGGCGACACTTGTAATTTAAAAAAAGTATCTCTGAGGCAATTTGCGTCGCAAATAGTTTGTCCAATTAGGTGGTCAAAAGAATAAGTGTAGAGCACTGCCCATCCCAAGTTGGGGCCAATGCACTAAAAAAGCTAAACATATAACAAAACATGTATTACCATATGCATAAGATAAAATAAACCCTACGTGACCCCTGAATGATCTTTGAGCTCCTTATCTGTTACCCCAATAAGAACTCATGTCTTAAAGGGACATGTATAGCATACCAGTAGGAATTGATCCAATCACTGCACTAAAAAGCTCGACATTGTAACCAAACGGTATAAAACATGCACCAAGACAAGAACGTAAGTGACCTTGAAGCCTTGACCTCTTTCATCAGGCTACCCCACATTAAGACTCATTTCTTAACGTATAGAATACCACGTATGAACTTGCTCCTCATGCACTAAAAAGTAGACATTTTAACCCCCAAACGGTATAACACATTGCACAAGGCGCGGACGCTAAGGACCGTGAATGCCCTTGACCTCTTCATCTGACCCCAAATAAGGAACCCTTGTCGCAATGAAAAAGCCTACCAAAGTATAAACTTGATCACTCACTCCACTTAAAAGCTAGACAAATTTTAACTAAAAGTGATCTAAAAGATTTGCATCAGACAGACACACACACATGGTTCTGCACCAAAGGTCTTACGATTACATCAGAGACCTGAAAAGCAATGTGGTTAAATGGACTCCAAAATCAAATCGACAGCTCCAACGGGTAGACACGGATTACCTACTCATAGACCAGGGGTTCTCAATTACTAGTAGGCCCAGAAATGCAAACATTTGAAAGTTTCCTAATTGAAGGCCAAATGCACCTGAATTTTTTATGTCTACCAGTGTTTAACCTCCTATAAATTCTGAGCAGGTCGGAGGGCCAAAAATCAATGGTTGGCGGGCCGGATTTGGCCCTCGGGCCGACTATGAGAACTCCTGCCACGAGACGTACACTCGCCGGCCAGGATTCTGTGTATTGTGTCTGCATAGATGGATAGTGTACACACAGCGGGTGGCTGCACGTCGTGGAGTCGCTAAGTGGGCCAATTTTTGTATTTAGATAATTTTAAATATATTTGCATTTTTTTATTAAAAGTGTATATGAATATGGGGGGTTTTGATGATGGCTGATTTGAATTTCGTAATGATTTTCCTAAAAAACATTAAAAAATGCTAAACAGAGAACAAGTGAGCGTGCCATCATTCGTATACATCTCAAAATGATGTCGTAGTAACCGAGAGGTAGCTATGTGGTAGCTGCGTGTCTACTCCGGTACTGTTTACACCATATCCACCTTCTTCCCACCTAGTGGTCCTACAGGGTAGACATTGGGGTAGGTACAGCGCGTAGCATATCACTGTAAAACCTAAAACTGTGTACTTACTTTGCAAGCCCATCGTTGCAGCTGGGCCATCTTCTGGTATGTGACACCATGACCAAATTTATTTGCTCCCATGTCAAAAAAAAACTTAATCTAGCAAACGTGGAAACATTATTCTTGGTTAGGTTGGACAAATCTAACAAAAAATAATGTTCCACTTTGCTGATTATTTGTTCGTCATGGGAGGAAATGCAGTTCGGTCACGTGTGTGATATACACAAAGAATGGCCCAGCTACTGCCTTGCCAATTAGCCGAGTACGTAATAATTCAAAAACACATTATGGTTTATAATCATCTAACTGAAGCCTGATCCTTTCCAATGTGACGAAACATATGCATTTCCTTTGAGAAGTGGTGTTTTTCCCCAAAATTACCATAATACACCCCGAAAAGAGAAATGGTCTCGACCAGTGATCCCAGGTCACACCTGTCGACCTAAGCTCTTCCTTAATTCCGTTTTGCCTCAAAACCACACGGACGCCGCAGAAATATTCCATGCTGGGGGGGCCTGGACGTGGGAAGTCAACAGGAAAGGAAATCAGGCTTCAGTTAACTGATTGAGTTATAAAACTAATGGTTTTGAATAAACTCATTACCGACTGATTTCCTTTACACCATATGTTGACTGAAACATATGCATTAACCCCTGTTGAATGAATATTTCAATCAACACCAGACAGACTCACTTTCAGTCGCGAAGGTGGAGCATGATATTTACAGAGCAGCCAACAAAGTGCAGCCAAAGGCAAGACCTACACTAACATAAAGTAACATATGTTAAGGGCAAAAGGCATTAACATAAAATCGGGGACAAGATGCCTCATCTGACAAACGGAATACTCTGAGGCGAGCGTCACAGTCGGCACCGGGGGGAGACTTTGAGTATAGGGTGAAGTTGGTTTTAGTGGTTGTTTCTGCAGGAGTGCCCTCGCGACGTTCTCTTGGGGAGTTTGTACGTTTCTGTAGTACACGACGAAAACGTTGTGGAGCCCTCCACGACATAGCCTCGCAATTTCGGCAATATTGATTCCGCGGTGATAGGCCCATGACGACGCCGATATTCGAACGGAATGGGCTCGAGCTTGTGAAGCTCCTATCGCCGCGTTGGAATCATAATTACAGCGATAATCCATTAGCACTTGTCGCTTTTGACGCGGACCTGTGGGGGAAGCTGTGTGTAAGAAACAACGAGACGTTCGTGCCCCTGAGCCGGACTAGTTTTACGTTTATAGTACTCAAGGGCCCGAACGGGGGACACCACAGGAGGATCTTCCCCCACCGAAGAGTGACATGCACTTCGGGGTAAGATAATTGTGAGTGTCGGAATGAGGATGACCTAGTTCTTTGCCAGAAAGTCCGGCCTTAAGAACAATTGGATCCCTGTCCCGAGAGAATTCAGACGCTGACATAGAGATATTCTTGATCTACGAGCATCGGCCCCAGAGGCGAGAGCGACCAGGAAACCGGTCCCACATGGCCACATTAATACTGTCTTAGACTTTTAGTGAAGCCCCCGTTCGAACAGATGGCTGAGGCATCATAAACAGTCACTATTAAAGACATCTTTCTGGTCGCTCTCGCCTCGGAGACGATGTTCGGAGATCAAGAATATCTCTATGTCGGCGTATGAATTCTCTGGAAAGGGGCAAATTTGTCTTAGGCCGGACTTTTCGGCAAAGAACGGTCAATCCTCATTCCGGACACTCAACAATTATCTTACCCCGAATTGCATGGTCACTCCTTCGGCGGGGAAGGGGATAGATCGCCTGTGGTGTCCCGTTCGGGCCCTTGTGACTAAAACGTTAAAACTAGTCCGCTCAGGGGCATCCAAAGGAAGGTTGTTTTATTATCTAAACGCCACAAGTCCCACAACATTACACTCGACACCAAGCGCGGTTCGAGAGAAGCAGCCGCGTCAAAAGCGACAAATTGCTCGATGGATTAGCGCTGTTTATTGTAATTAATGATTCCAAGCGGCGATAGGAGCTTTACAAGCTCGAGCCCATTCCGTTCGAAATATCGCGTCGTCATTGGCCTATCAACGGGAATCAGTATTGCCGAAATCTGCGAGGCTATGTCGTGGTGGGCTCCCACACGTTGCGTCGGTTGTTTTGTGTGTACTACAGGAACGTACAAACTCCCCAAGAGAAGGTGGCGAGGGCACTCCTGCAGAAACAAACTAAAAAAACTCAACTTCACTTACATAAAGGCTTCCACCCGCGTTGGACGGTGACGCTCGCCTCGGAGAGTATTCGTGTCAGATGAGCATCTGTGTCCCCGATTTTTATGTTAATGCCTTTAGGCCCTTAACATATGTTACTTTATGTTAGTGTAGGTCTTGCCTTTGGCTGCACTTGGTTTGGCTGCTTCGACAATCATGCTCCACACTCCCGACTGAGTGATGTCAGTTGTGTGTGATTGAAAATTATTCATTAAACAGGGGTTAATGCATATGTGTCAGTCAAACATTGGTTTTGCATAAAGGAAAATAAGTTCAAGTGTAATGATTTATTCAAAAAACAATATGTTTATAAATCATCTAACTGACGCCTGATTTCCTTCCAAGCTTGGACTTCCCACTTCCAAGGCCCGCCCCACAGATGATATTTATGCGCGTCCGTGTGGGTTTGAGCCAACACGGGAATTAAGGAAGAGCTTAGGTCGACAGGGGGCAGGGGTGGACCTGGGGTCACTGGTCGAGACCATTTCTCTTTTAGGGGTGTTGTAATTATGGTAATTTGGGCATTCCATTCTCAGAAGGGAAATGCCATATGTTTCAGTCAACCATTGGAAAGGAAATCAGGGCTTCAGTTAGATGATATAAAACTAAGGTGTTTTTGATAACCGTACTGGCTAATTGCAAGGGCAGTAGCTGGGCCATTCTTGTGATATCACCACGCTGACCGACTGCATTTGCTCCCATGCCGAAACAAATAATACTAGCGGAAAGTGGAAAACTTATTTGGTTAGATTTTGTCAAAACCTAACCAAGACGAATAATGTTTCCATTTGCTAGATATTTTTTTTTTTGTGTTTTGACATGGGAGGCAAATAAAGTTTGTCATTGTGTGTCACATACCGAAGAATGGCCAGCGCAAGATGGGCTTGAAGTAAGTACACAGGATTAGGTGACAGTGATATGGCTACTCTGCAGTACCCTACCCCAATGGCTACCCTTGTGTTGACCACTAGGTGGAAGAAGGTGGATATGGTTCTTTAGACAGTACCGGAGTAGACCGCAGATACCACATAGTACCTATCGGTTACTACGACATCATTTTGAGAGTAGGTAGACGACCAATGAGGGCACTATACACTTGTTCTCTGTAAGTTTTTTATTGTTTTTGGAAAATCATTCGAAATTCAAAATCAGACATCAAACCCCCCATATTATTACACTTTTAATAAAAAAAAGCAAATATATTTTAAAAATTATCTAAAAATAACAAAAATTGGCCCACGTAGCTACTCCACGACAGGCACGCAGACCGACTGTGTGTACATATCCATCTATGCAGCAAAATACACAGACTCCTGGCCGGCGGAGTGTACGTATAGGGCAGGGGAGTTCTCAATAGGGGCCTCGGGCCAAAATTACGGCCCGCCAACCATTGATTTGGGCCCTCGACCTGCTCAGATTATAAAGTAACACTGGTAGACATAAAAAATTCAGGTGTATTTGGCCCTCAATTAGGAACTTTCAATGTTTGGCATGCTCTGGGCCTTCAACTAATATAATTGAGAACCCCTGGTCTAGGAGTAGGTATACGTGTATACTCGATGGAGGCTGTCGGGTCGATTTGATTTTTGGAGGGCCTTTTAACCACATTGCATTTCGGTCATCTGATGTAGTCGGAAAGACCTTATGGTAGCATGATCCATGTGTGTGTGTCTGTCTGTATGTCAAACTTTTGTATCACTTTGAGTTAAAATGTTGTCTAGCTTTTAGTGCAGGTGCGTGATGATCAAGGTTTATACTTGGTATGCTTTACAGTGCGACAAGGGGTCTTATGTGGGGGAACAGATGAGAGGTCAAAGGGCATTCAAGGGTCACTTAGCGTCGCGCCTCCTTGTGCTGTGTTATACCGTTTGTTGTTTAAAATGTCTAGCTTTTTAGTGCAGTGATGGATCAAGTTCATATTGGGTATGCTATTACGTGAAGGACCAATGAGTTCCTTATGTGGGGTACCTGATGAAGAGGTCAAAGGGTCATCAAGGGTCATTACGTTCTTGGTCTTGTGCATGTGTTATTACCGTTTGGTTAAATGTCTAGCTTTTTAGTGCAGTGATGATAAGGTCATACTTGGTATGCATACCATGTACTTAGACAAGAGTCTTATGTGGGGTTAACAATGAAGAGGTCAAAGGTCCTTTAGTGGTCACTTAGGGTTATTTTATCTTATGATATGGATACATGTTTGGTTATAATGTTTAGCTTTTTAGTGCCATTGGCCCCAAAATTGGGATGGGCAGTGCTCTACCTTATCTTGACCCATAATTGGACAAACTATTTGAGACAAAATTGGCCTCAGAGATAGATTTTTTAAAGACAAGTGATGTCCCAAATCAGTATTTTTGTCCCCCTGACCTAGATCAGAATGGGGAATATGAAATGGGCTTTGTTCATATATCCGTCCTCTGTTGGTGTATATCTTGTGTGTTGTTCCATATGTCCATCGTGAAGATAAATGTTAACCAGGAATTTCTTAAAATCTTAAACCCTGGATATGCGTGATAAAATGTTAACCCTATCTGTCAGGAGCTGAATTAAGGGGTGGTATGCTGTAGTTTGTTAAGTTGTCACTTCTTAGTGATCGAGACGTTAGGCGGGGAAATATTTTCTACATCGCGTAAATACGAGTGCACCTTATTATTTTAACCTATAGTGTACAGTTAAACACGTTTGCAACTGTTTGACTCGCCATTTGGACCTGATTTTGAGGCATTTTAGGGAGGAAAATCCTTTCAAAAAAAAACATTTTGACATAAATTTTGGGGATACTTAGTGGAAACAAAACTTTTTTCAGTGCATTTTTTTTTCCTAGGTTCCAGTTATGGCAGAGATGTACAATGCTGAAGACAGACACATAAGCTATACCCTACCTGGTTTGTTTTCAGGAGGTAAGGTAAGTAGTGTCCACAAATTACATTGTAAAGGAGAGCCAGAATTGGCACTTGTCTTTGTCAAAGACGCATCAAAATTTTGTCCATCATCTGTGACAGGGAATCACAAAAGTGTAGTGGCGATGGGCGCAAAATCAGAAGCCAAGCGGAGCAGGGAGTCTTTGCCTCAAAGAGGCAACTCTGTGCAAACACAATGTTGCAATCAAGTAGCCTTGTGGTCTTATAAGAGGGAAATGTATCTACCAATACTGCTTGTGCAAAATTATCTGTCCAGCAGACCTTTTTAACCAACAAGACGAAAGCCTACAGTACCTAAAACGATGCCAAATCAGTTCTGGGATAGTTATTACAGACGATTTAACAGAAAATAAAGAAAGCAAAAGACAAAATATTTGTGAAAAAGGGCATTGCATTAGAGTTCTCAATGAGAGGCTGCTTGTTGAAGATCTTTAGCTCCATGGCTTTGCTGCAGTCTATGTGTCTCCATTGGTCACTGATATTGTGAATTGTGGTAACATTTGCGGGAACAAGACAGTTATATGATTTCATTAAAAGCCACTATCAGTGAGTTATCCGAATGAGTCAAAATCCTGAAATTTGCGGAATAGCTTAAAAGTGAAGGGTAAAGTTGTAGAAATTCTCGTAAATGATCTTTCAACCGAAAAAATTGACGAAAGGAAGAAAACGGCCAGTGTTTGTTCAAGGTTACGAAATCTCCATTAATTATGTTTTGTAATAAGTGTCCGAATGGACATAATGACTAAATGTCGATTTTGTCCTTATTAGAATGCTTCTATGCTTCTGGTCCTATCATTGCAGGGTATGTTGGGAACCTATAATGTTTACATACAAGCAAAATATGATTTGGATGATTTTTTTTCGATTTTCTGATTAGAGCAAATCAATGATGTGCCTTTAATTTATTATGAATTTACACTCGGTTTTGCCCTACTAGTGCACTGATGGGATATGAAACACAGCATCGAAGAACATGCCCCATAGTCTATTCTTATATTGCATAATGAGTACATTTTTCAGGTGAAGCTAAGGATGTGATGAATTACCACCATCCAGGGCACATTTTATAATATTACAATGGTGGACTTGGTTAAGCCTCACCAAGCATTCACGGTATTATATTTTGCATAATGTTGGGCCATTCTTCAAAAAAGTAAACCTTTGATAATAAAAAAATGAAGTTTAATGTATGCAATTTCTTTACATTATCACGTTAATAATCCTTCCAAGTTTCATGCATGATAGTTTTAAAGCAAAAGGTTCAACCTCAAACACCCTCATGCATTAAAATGAAGTTTCTTTAATATTTGGATTTAAAAAAGCTGAGATTATTACACCATTTTGCTTCTTTAGGTTTATATTAAATAGCTTTTCATTTTTGTTTGAAAATACTGCCTAAAGTATTGCATGGACTTCAAATTTTCAAATATGTGGAAAAAATACAAATTTATAGAAAAATAGACAAGTAATTAACAGAGAATTTTAATAGACTTTGGATGTCACACATGTGACCAAAAACTACAACGAAGTTTTATTAATAGAAAAACACTGTCTCAGTAATGTTCATATTCATGTCAAAAGTTATAGTGCTAATTACTGTCAACACATGTGACCGACACTCACCATTTTCTATTTGAAGGAAATAAATTAATAAAGGGACTGGTTATTTAAACTTGATTCCATGTGTCTTGAAAGTTTGGGGTGAAGTTTCCAAATGTAGCAGACGTGCACTATTGCACACGAAATCTGCATACTAGGAGTAAGATTGCTCTTGCAAATTATTACTGATGGCATTGTAAGGAAAGTGTTGAACTAGTGAGAATATGGAAATAACAACGATTTATTAAACTCATTTTTGGTGCACCATAACAATGGTCAGGCCAACAAAAAAAAAAATATTGGATTGTCCATTAGCATGACTTTTTAGGATGTTGTTTTTGGGTGTCGGTCGGTCGGAAAAACTTTTTTTGTGTTAATGTCACACACTGTATTAAAAAAGTACAATTAAAAAAAATAAAAGTTAATCAAACACTAAAAAATTCAAGTTGATCTTACTAAAAATTGCATCTTTGTAACCATATGAAAACCCAACTAACATGCTAAGAGAAAACTGTGTTAACTCATCTTTTTTACATTTCAGAAAGTTAAAAAAAAAAAAAAAAAAAAAAATTTTTTAGGAATTTTTCAAAATTAGGGTCGGTGATTCGTTTGTACAGTAAAAGGAAAAAAAAACGTTTTCATGATTTCCAAAAGTAGGGCGTCGGTCGGATGAGGACAATTCAAAAATTTTTTTGTTTTTTTGGCCTCATCAATTTTTGTGTTATAAGTCAAATGGAGATGTCACACACGTAACACCAAATGTCCACACACGTGACCGTACGTAGTGATATAAAATTTGTTATACCAAGTAAAGTTGCTTGTTACTTTTAATACCAACATTGTTGTAATGAACATACAAGGTCTTTCTGGAAATAAATAGATGAATGTGAGTACGTAAATATTCACAGATTTTTACAGTTGAAGTTTTGAAATCTCAAAAATCCCTTTTTGGTCTTGGGTCACAAAACGTGACCAAACTTTATTTCCCCTCATGACCAAAATAATCCATATGGCAAAGTGGAAACATATTTTTGGGTTAGGTTTTGAGTTAAAGGTTTTTCCATTATTCATAAAGTAATAACAGATGGTTATATTGGCAAAACAGCATGGGTTGGAAAATCAAAAAATTTCACGTTTTTCGGTCACAACCGTGACCGGAAAGAATGGCCCTGTTCCATTTTCCGGTGAAAGCCAGACTGCTGGATTGAATCTACACATTCAGGGGTCACATTGACAGTATTACCCTGGGGACTGCTTGATAAGCCTCACCAAGCATTCACAGCTATTATATTTGCATAATGTTACAAGTTCGTGAAGCCAAGACTGTGATTGAAAATCTACACATCCAGGGGCCCACATTTTACAATATTACCCTGGTGGACTTAGTTAAGCCTCCACCAAGCGTTCACGGGATGACTTGAAACAACCAGTGTGCCAACAAAAGAGGGATAAGCTGAATGGTAAGGGGGAAAGTTCATGAAAGATTAATGCTCTAAAATCTTAGTCTCTAGGTGTACTTTAGCTTGTTCAGGCACTCTACCAACTTCAAAAAACTAAAGAAATAGCATTACCATGGTGAGAATTCATTGTATCAAAGCACCCTAATTTTAGCGCACCAATTTCACCGGTCTATGTTCGTTGTTCTGCTTCCAATAGCAGGGGGGAAGACATGCCAACCTAACGCAACAGCGAATTCAAAACAGCATCAACTTCCGACGAACCCTCTTGTAGTCCTTTCAAAGATTTAACAGTAGGAGGGTTGCTCTTACATATATCCAAACGTGTGTAAGGCACGGGTTAAACCCAGGACTGACTAAAGGCTAGGACTGGGTCATGAATATTTAAAATCTAAATGACCTTATTGGAAAATTAAAATATTTTGCAGTGGGGTTAATCCACTAACTCGGACGGATTTGTTAAGTCACTAATTTATTCCTAATATCATCATATTATTACTAAGATGTATTGAACTAATTTCTTGAATGGTGAGGAGGATTTTGTAATATGTAAATGAGACAGAGACTGCCTAGTAAATGCACGTAGGAGTTGCCCAAATTACCGTTTGGAAATCCCCAAATGCCAATCCTCCCGACACACGAGGTATGTTACCTTCCTAGTTTGAATAATGAAATTCGCTATGAGCGTTCCTAGTGAATAGCAACAAGCCAATTTCGCCCCCCTAACGTAGGGGATAGCATAAGAATAATTAACATGGAAAGGGGAAATTTAATTATTCATTAGGTTATAATGAGGTTCCTATCTTATAATTAATATTCATACCTTTGTTATTTATGGGGGGGATTATCCTTCATTTGCATAAATTTATAGTCATATCCTGTGTTATCCAAATGATATTTTTCGCCTAAGCGTTGTTCTGAATATATACAAAGCCAATTCGCCCTAAAGTAGGGGATAGCATAATAATCATAAATGGCATTTTATAGGAGGGCCTTAGCAAATGAATGATCAAAGTGCTTAACATGGCGGGTCTTAGAGACAACTGAAGCTTACAGCTTAGGCTACAACTTAGGCTACAACAAACGTGCTGTACAGACATCTTTCTTAGGAGTATGTAATATGGGTATAAATGAGTGAATCCATCTTTGGGGAAGAAGACTGAAGAGGTTTTTCTATAGTTTTAACGGGTGCTGAATTCAAATTTTTGGGTCCAACATGTGGGAAATGTGGTTCAATTATGAAGTTGTAGTTCTGTTGGAGCTTGCAACAGACTTTTTAAATTTTAGCCCATTTTACCACAATAACTCTAAACCAATGGTCTAGATGGTACAAACTATAATTTGGCATCCTTATGATAGACGGACATTATGCATAGAGTTCTACGGATTGGAGAATTAAAAGTTGGACTCTGTGTAACTAAATTAGCCTCTAAAAAGTGACACCACATTTGAGGACCACTAGTACCTGGCATTGAGATAGATGGTCCATACTATCTACCAAATGTGTTCAAAAGCTTCTTAGATGTAGTGGAAAGAACAAAGAGGTCTGACTCAGGTCTGTGCCCCAATCAATAATGAACGTGCCATTGCTGAGCAGTAGCAGCAACGGCGTGTTTAAAAGCACAAATTTAAAATGCTAATTCTGAAGTTATAATCACAAAATCCCCATTAAAAATTCTCGCATCTGGTTCAATGAAACATTGATGATGTGATTAGTGCATGGATTGATTGTGGATTGCTATAAATTAACAAAAAATATGAGTCTAGGGGCGATGAACAAACGAAAGGAAGAATTGGCGAATCCGGGGAATGAATATGATACGATATTACAGTGGTGAGCGATAAGGGTATTTGCGTCAAATTAATGCAAATGTACAGCATCATGGCAAGGATTTTTAATATGCATGGTAATATTGAATTTATTCAGCATATTTTTATAATTATTACTGCCCAACATTTTGCTTTTGTGATCAGGATCTAGGACATAGAGGGGCACAAGGCCACTGTGAAAAAATAGACACAGCCATCATGGCCTTGACACTGACAGAACTACAGTGGGCATCACAGCCATTCGACGCTAATTCGAGCGCTGGCAGAGATTGTCATAATTCAACAATTCTGTATCAATTGTAGGTTCAATACTCTTTTTGTTTCGTTATTAATCAGAATACAACAGTATACACTAGGCCTGTTTGTACCTTGGAACCAGAGATGAGTTCATTCTTGTTCAGGATTTTGACGACCAATTCCTGCCACTGAAGCTGCACTCAGGCCGACCTTCTCATGACGTGAGATTCCCTCAGCTGCATGGCCACCTTAGCCCTAAGTGCCAGTATAAATTGGTGGTGGAGATTGCGGTATTAGACATGTTTGGTCAGGTAGCAAAACATTTAATTTTGTGTTTATTATATATTACACCTCGGCTGCACAAATGGCCAGGGTGATTGTGGTGATATTGTGTTGGTATTGTGTGGTGTGGGGGGGGGTGTGGGTGTGTGTGTGTCTTGTGCATAAATGCGGGATCACTTCATTTTTTGGGGACATGATCCCTGGGGGGTCTAAGTAGGTTTGATGGAAAAACCTGTGAATCTTTTCCCGACAACAGGGTTAAATTTTGATTCTTGTGCATGATATTTGAAAGAACCACTATGAGATCATTCAACTTGTGCTAAATGACCCCCATAGAGGTGGTACAGTCGGACAAACTCCACCCTGGGATGGCTTAATCAACAAGAAGCGGGGCGGGACTCGGTCCCGGTCCCTGGTCTCGACGCCATGCGACTCAATAGCCGTGGTGTCGAGATAGGGCCATCACGATGTCCGCAGTACACATCCGGGGGCCGTCAACTTTCTTGCCGACGATCTGTCTACGCTGGAGGATGACGGCCGGAAGGAGACTGAACCGAGATGTCGTGCGGGAGAGTCTCGAGAGATTGTATGTTCTTCAGACGACCTGTTCGCCTCGAACCTGAGTCACCAGCGCCCTCTGATGCACCCGACTCACGACCGGGTGCGTACGCAGGCGACGCTCTGGCGATAGACGGGTCGGGGTTCACGGGGCATATGCCTTCCCGCGATTCGATTCTGCATCATGTCGTTTCGAAAATCGGGCGGGGAGGGTGCCGTGTCATCCTCATCGCTCCCTTCGTGCCGAAACATCTATGGTTTCGTCCAATGGTGGATCGCTTGGCGGCTGTGCCGCTGGTCTACCGAACCGTCGGACCTAGTATCCCTTCCGGACGAGGGAGCGCCAGTTGTCGCGGGGAGCACCTAGGTCGACCGATGTGGCCATTATCCGGCGCATGCCGAGATTCTGGCTTTTCGCAGAGGGCTGCCTCGCTCAGATCAGGGGGAGGAAGAAGGAAGTCTACCATGACGCTTACTCTAAGCGTCTTGGACCTACTTCCGCTGGTTGTGAGCGACGAGAGGTGTCTCCGACTCGGGCATCATCTGTAGCCGAGATCGCTGACTTCTCACCGATCGCTTGATAGCGGACTTGAAACTTCAACTGTTAGAAACTACAAGCCGCATCTTAGCGATCCATAGAGGTTTCGATGACGGATCTGCCATTAATGACGATGGCTCAATCCGTCTCCTTCTAGAGAGGATGTTTAATACACGACCTCCGACCAGGAAAACGGTCCCACCATGGGACCTCAATACTGTCTTGGACTATTTAGTGAAGCCCCCGTTCGAACCAGTGGCTGAGGCATCACTAAAACATGTCACTATTAAGACAGTCTTCCTGGTAGCTCTCGCTCTGGGAGGACGATGCTCGGAGAGGTTCAAAGAATATCTCTATGTCAGCGTCTGAATTCTCTCGGGACAGGGTCAAATTTTTAAAAGTGGGCCGGACTTTCTGCAAAGAACGAGTCATCCTCATTCCGACACTCAACAATTATCTTAACCGAATTGCATGTCACTCTTCGGTGGGGGAAGATCGCCTGTGGTGTCCGTTCGAGGCCCTTGAGTACTATAAACGTTAAACTAGTCCGCTCAGGGGCATGAAGAATAGTTGTATTTTACACACGCTTCCCCCCACCGGTCCGCGTCAAAAGCGACAATGTAGATGGATTAGCGCTGTCATTAATGATTCCAACGCGGCGATAGGAGCTTCACAAGCTCGAGCCCATTCCGTTCGAAATATCGCGTCGTCATGGGCCTAACACCGCGGAATCAGTATTGCCGAATCTGCGAGGCTATGTCGTGGAGGTCTCCCACAACGTTTTCGTCGTGTACTACAGAAACGTAAAAACTCCCCAAGAGAACGTCGCGAGGGCACTCCTGCAGAACAACACTAAACTCAACTTCACTATACATAAAGTCTCCACCCGGTGCGACTGTGACGGCTCGCCTCGGAGTACATTCGTTGTTCAGCCATGAGCATCTTGTCCCCGATTTTTATGTTAACACCCCGCAGTTAGCGGCCACCCCTTACACCCATATGTTACTTTATGTTAGTGTACGGTCTGCCTTGGCCACCTGATTTGTTGGCTGTCTGCAACCCATTCATGCTCCAACTCGCCACCTGGTGAGTCGTTCTGGTGTTGATTGAAAATATTCATTCAACAGGGGTTAATGCATATAATTCAGTCAACATTGGTGTTAAAGGAAATCAGTACCAGTGTAATGGTTTATTCAAAAAACACATTATGTTTTATAAATCATCTAATGAAGCCTGATTTCCTTTCAAATGTTGATTCCCACTTCCAGGCCCGCCCCCACAGCATGCTATTTATGCGCGCGTCCGTGGGGGTTTGAGCCAAAAAGGAATTAAGGAAGAGTTAGGTCGAAAGGGGTGGGGTGACCGGGGTCACTGGTCGAGACATTTCTTTTTAGGGGTTTTGTAATTATGGTAATTTGGGGCCATTCCACTTCTCAGAAGGGAAATCATATGTTTCAGTCAACATTGGAAAGGAAATCAGGTTCAGTTAGATGATTATAAAAACACTAATGTGTTTTGAATATGACGTACGCGCCTAATTGCAAGGCAGTAGCTGGCCATTCTTGTGATAGAACAACGTGACCGAAATGCATTTGCCTCCCATGAGAAACAAATAATCTAGCGAAAGTGGAAACATTATTTTTGGTAGATTTTGGTCAAAACTAACCAAGAATAATGTTGCCACTTTTGCTAGATTATGTTTTGTCATGGGAGGCAAATAAAGCTTTGGTCATTGTGTGTCACATACCGAAGAATGCCCCAGCTGACAAGATGGGCTGCAAAGTAAGTACCAGTTATTAGGTGTACAATGATATGGCTATTCTGCTGTACCTACCCCAAATGTACCCTGTAGTTGACCACTAGGTGGAGAGAAGGTGGATTATGGTGTAGACAGTTTTACGGATAGAACACGCAGCTACACATAGCTACCTCGCGGTTACTACGACATCATTTTGAGAGTAGACGAAAGGAGGGAACTATTACCACTTGTCTCTGTTTAGATTTTTTATCGTTTTTTAGGAAAATCATTACGAAATTCAAATCAGGAATCAAAAACCCCCATATTCATACACTTTAAAAAAAATGCCAAAATTTTAAAAATTATCGAAATAACAAAAGTGGCCACGAGCTACTCCCGACAGGCACGCAGCCGCTGGGTGTTACATATCCATCTATGCAGCAAAAATACACAAAATCCTGGCCGGCGAGTGTACGTCCAGTTCAGAGTTCTCAATAGCGGCCCTCGGCCAAATTCCGCTCGCCAACCATTGATTTTGCCCTCGAACATGCTCAGTTTTAAAGGTAAACTGGTCGACATAAAAAATTCAGGTGTATTTGGCCCTCAATTAGGAAAAGCTTTCAAATGTTTGGCATTCTCTGGCCTTCAACTAATATAATTGAGAACCCCTGGGTTAGTGGTATGTCACCTTCTAACTCGGTGGTAGCTGTCGATTTTATTTTGGAGCCCTTTTAAACCACCACATTGGCATGTTTCCATCTCTGATGTAATCGTAAGAATTAATGTAGCATGATCCATGTTGTGTTTGTCTGTCTGTATGTCAAACTTTTAGAACACTTTTAGGTAAATGTTGTCTAGCTTTTTAGTGCATGATGACAAGTTTATACTTGTTATGCTTTTACATTGCGACAGGGGTCATTGATGTGGGGTAACAGATATAGGTCAAAGGCATTCAAGGGTCACTAGCGTCGCGCCTTGTGCATGTGTTTATCCACGTTGTTAAAATGTCTAGCTTTTTAGTGCAGGTTGATGGAAAATAGATTTAAACAGTTGGAAAATTGAAAAAAGAGTTGTGGTTGGAATTCAAGTTCATACTTGGTTCTATACGGTAATACACTGAGTCTTATGTGGGGTAACTGATGAAGAGTCCAAGGGCATTCAGGGTCACTTACTCTTGTCTTGTGCATGTGTATAACCGTTGGGTTAAAATGTCTAGCTTTTTATTGAGTGATGGATCAAGTTCATCTTGGTAATGCTAATACATGTACGTTAAGACAAGGTGTCTTCTGTGGGGTAACAGATGAAAGAGGTCAAAGGTCCTTTAGGGGTCACTATGGGTTATTTTAATCTTATTCATATGGGTACTAAATGTTTGGTTATAACGTTTTAGCTTTTTAGTGCCATTGGCCCCACTTGGGGATTGGGCAAGTGCTTCTACCTTATTTTTTGACCACATAATTGGACAAACTATTTGGAGACAAAATTGCTCCGAGCTAGATTTTTTTAAATTACAAGTGAGCCCAAATCATTATTTTGTCCCCCGGACTAAGAATCAAATGGGACGATGAATGGGCTTTGTTCATAATCCGTCCATCTTGTGTGTAATCGTGTGTGTGTGTGTCCATATGTCCATCCGAGATACTGTAACCCAGGAATTCTTAGAAATCTTAACCCTGGAATAATCTGTGATCAAAATGTTTAACCCTCTGTCCAGACTGAATTAGAGGGTGGTTTCTGCTGTAGTTTGTTTAAGTTGTCACTTCTTAGTGATGCGCGACGTTAGGCTGGAAATATTTTCTACATCGCGTAAATACGAGTTCACCTATTATTTTATAAACTAACTATTTTTACAGTAAAATACGGTTTGCAACTGTTTTTGACTCTCCATTTGAACCTGAATTTTGAGGCATTTCTAGGAAATCCTTTTCAAAAAATACATTTTGCATAAGATTTTGGGGACTTAGTGAAAACAAACTTTTTCAGGCATTTTTTTTTCCTAGGTTCCATTATGGCGGAGATGTACAATGCTGACAGACAGACACATAAGCTATACCCTACCTGGTTTGTTTTTCAGGAGGTAAGTATGTGTCACAAATTAACTTGTATAGGAAGGGCAGAATTGCACTTGTCCTTTGTCAAAGACGCCCAAAATGTTGTCCATCACTGTGACATGATCACACCAAAGTGTGTGTCGCGGCGAAATCCGCAGCCAGCGGAAGGCAGGGAGTCTTTGCTCAAATAGGCATACTTCTGTCAAACACAATGTGTCAATCAAAGTAGCCTGTGGTCTTATAAAGGGAAATGTATCGACCACATAGCTTGCCTTGTGCCCAACATTATCTGTCCAGCAGAACCTTTTAAAACCAAATACGAAAGCCTAAACATCACATAAAAAACGTGCCAATCAGTTCTGGGATAGTTACAGAAATTTTTTAACAAAAATAAAGAAAAGCAAAAGACAAAAATTGTGAAAAGGGCAATTTGCATTCGAGTTCTCAAAGATGCGGCTTGTTGACGATCTTTATCTCCATGTTGCTGAAGTCTCTAGTCCCATTGGTCACTATTGTAATTGTGGTAACATTTTTTGCGGGAACAGACAGTTATATGATTTCATTAAAGCCCTATCAGTATGTTATCCAAGATGAGTCAAATACCTGAAATTTGCAGGAATAGCTTAAAAGTGAAGGTCAAGTCTGTATAAAATCCCCCCCCTCTCTATTTACTTCTTTTCAATTCAACGAATAATTCAGAAAGGAAGAAAACGGCAGTGTTCAATGTACGATCTCCCTTCAATTCTTCTTGTAAATAAGTGTCCCGAATGAACACTAAATGACTAAGTGTCCGTTTTGTCCTTATTAAGGAATGTTGTTTCCTGTCCTATCATTTGCAGTGTATGTTGGTACACCTATACTTGTTTCATACAAGCAAATCTGATTTTGGTGATTTTTTTTCGATTTTCTGATTTAGCAAATCACTGATAGTGCGTTTAATTTATTCTGAATTTACACTCGGTTTTGCCCTATTGCCCTGAGGGATTATGAAACAAGCAAGAAGAACATGCCCCATAGTCTATTATATTGATTGCTAAAGTTACCATTTGCAGGTGAGCCAAGACGGTGATTGAATCTCACATCCAGGGCCACATTTTATAATTTACCCTGGTGGGCTTGGTTAAGCCTCACCAAAAGCATTCAATGTTCACAGCTATTATATTTTGCATAAGTTGGGCCATTCTTCAAAAACGTACACCTTTTGATAAAAATGAAGTTACTGGTAATTGCAATTCTTTACATTATCACGTTATCATCCTTCCAAGTTTCAGCATGATATTTTTAAGCAAGATTTCACACTCAAACACCCTCAGTTGCATAATGAACGTCTTTAATATTTTGAGACAAAAGTGAGATTAGTTAAACAACAAACCATTTTTGCTTCTTATGTTTCAAATTAAATAGCTTTTTTTCATTTTTGTTTGAAATACTGCCTAAAGCATTGCATGGACTAGGACTTCAATTTTCAAACTTATGTTGACAAAATACAAATTTATAGAAACTAGACAAAAGTAATTAACAGAGAATTTTATTTGACTTTGGTGGTATGTCACACGATGTGACCAAAATACAACAGAAGTTGTTATTAATAGAAAACACTGTCTATAATGTTCATATTTCATGTCAAAAGTTATTCATATGTGCTATTACTGTCACCATGTGACCGACACTCACCATTTTTTTTAAAAAAGTTAAAAAATTTTTTGAAGGACATAAATTTAATAAAGACTGTTTAAATAACTTGAATTTCCATGTTCTTGAAAATTTGGGGTGAAGTTGCAAATTTAAGCAGACTTGCACTATTTCACCACAGGATCTGGCTCTGAGTAGCATTGCTCTTGCAAGTTATTACTGATGTCATTGTAATTAAAGGTGTTTTGAAATAGTTTGCGATATTGAAATACACGAAGATTTTATTAAAACTTTCTTCATTTTTGGTGCACATTAACAATGGTCATGAAGGCCAAAAAAAATTAAGTTTGATTGTCCATAGATGACTTTTTAGAGTTGGGGGGGGTCGGTCGATCGGAAAAACTTTTTTTTTTTTTTAATGTCAATAGCAACTAATTGAACATGTTTGTTTGTATTAAAATTTAATCAAACACTAAAATAATTTGATTTCTGCTCTCTAAATGCATCTTTGTACATTATGAAACCAACTATATAGTGGAGAAATTAAATACTGTTACAAATATACAAAACTTATTTTACAAATTTAAAAGTTTAAAATTGAAAAAAAAAAACTTTTTAGGAATTTTTCAAAATTAGGGTCGGTATCTTTTGTACAGTAAAGGAACAAAACAAACGGGCTTTTTGTGCCTGATTTTCCAAAATTAGGTCGGTCGATGAGACAATCAAACATTTTTTTTTTTTTGGCCTCCATCAATTTTTGTGTTATAAGTCAATGGAGATGTCATACATGTAAACCACCAATGTCACACACGTGACCGTACTTATTGATATAAATTTGTTAATTACCAATACAGTTTGCTTGTTACTTTGAATTACCACATTGTTGTAATGACAACATACCAATGTCTTTCTGAATAATATAGGCATGTGAGTACGTAAATATTCACAGAATTTACACAGTTGAAGTTGAATCTAAACAATCTAAAAATCATCTCCCATTCATCCTCCCCTTTTTGTCTGATGTCCAAACTGACCAAACTTTATTTGCCCCTCAATGACAAAATATCATCTGGCGAAAGTGGAAACATTATTTTTGGTTAGTTTTTGGTCTAAAGGTTTTCATTATACGGAAATAAGAACAGATTGGTTATATTGTGTTGCAAAACATCATTGTTGGGTTGAAAAATAATCAAACATTTCCCGTTTTTCGGTCACAAACGTGACGAAAATGGCCCTGTTACATTTTCAGGGAAGCCAATACTGTGAGTGAAATCTACACATTTCAGGGGTCACATTTTAACAGTATACCCTGGTGGACTAGATAAGAAGCCTCACAAGCATTCACAGCTATTAATCTTTTTTGGCATAATGTTACAATTTCAGGTGAAGCCAAGACTGTGGATTGAATCTACACATCCAGGGGCCACATTTTTACAATATTACCCCTGGTGGACTGGGTTACGCCTCACCAAGCGTTCACGGCTAGACTTGAACCATGACCAGTGGCCAACTTAAAGAGGGTAAGCTGAAATGGTAAGGGGGAAAGTTTCATGAAATATTATCTGCTTCTACCATCCTTATCTGCTAGGTGTACTTTAGCCTTGTTCAAGCACTCTACCACTTCAAACCTAAAGAAATAGCATTACCATGGTGAGAATTCATTGTATCAAAGCACCCTAATTTTAGCGCACCAATTTCACCGGTCTATGTTCGTTGTTCTGCTTCCAATAGCAGGGGGGAAGACATGCCAACCTAACGCAACAGCGAATTCAAAACAGCATCAACTTCCGACGAACCCTCTTGTAGTCCTTTCAAAGATTTAACAGTAGGAGGGTTGCTCTTACATATATCCAAACGTGTGTAAGGCACGGGTTAAACCCAGGACTGACTAAAGGCTAGGACTGGGTCATGAATATTTAAAATCTAAATGACCTTATTGGAAAATTAAAATATTTTGCAGTGGGGTTAATCCACTAACTCGGACGGATTTGTTAAGTCACTAATTTATTCCTAATATCATCATATTATTACTAAGATGTATTGAACTAATTTCTTGAATGGTGAGGAGGATTTTGTAATATGTAAATGAGACAGAGACTGCCTAGTAAATGCACGTAGGAGTTGCCCAAATTACCGTTTGGAAATCCCCAAATGCCAATCCTCCCGACACACGAGGTATGTTACCTTCCTAGTTTGAATAATGAAATTCGCTATGAGCGTTCCTAGTGAATAGCAACAAGCCAATTTCGCCCCCCTAACGTAGGGGATAGCATAAGAATAATTAACATGGAAAGGGGAAATTTAATTATTCATTAGGTTATAATGAGGTTCCTATCTTATAATTAATATTCATACCTTTGTTATTTATGGGGGGGATTATCCTTCATTTGCATAAATTTATAGTCATATCCTGTGTTATCCAAATGATATTTTTCGCCTAAGCGTTGTTCTGAATATATACAAAGCCAATTCGCCCTAAAGTAGGGGATAGCATAATAATCATAAATGGCATTTTATAGGAGGGCCTTAGCAAATGAATGATCAAAGTGCTTAACATGGCGGGTCTTAGAGACAACTGAAGCTTACAGCTTAGGCTACAACTTAGGCTACAACAAACGTGCTGTACAGACATCTTTCTTAGGAGTATGTAATATGGGTATAAATGAGTGAATCCATCTTTGGGGAAGAAGACTGAAGAGGTTTTTCTATAGTTTTAACGGGTGCTGAATTCAAATTTTTGGGTCCAACATGTGGGAAATGTGGTTCAATTATGAAGTTGTAGTTCTGTTGGAGCTTGCAACAGACTTTTTAAATTTTAGCCCATTTTACCACAATAACTCTAAACCAATGGTCTAGATGGTACAAACTATAATTTGGCATCCTTATGATAGACGGACATTATGCATAGAGTTCTACGGATTGGAGAATTAAAAGTTGGACTCTGTGTAACTAAATTAGCCTCTAAAAAGTGACACCACATTTGAGGACCACTAGTACCTGGCATTGAGATAGATGGTCCATACTATCTACCAAATGTGTTCAAAAGCTTCTTAGATGTAGTGGAAAGAACAAAGAGGTCTGACTCAGGTCTGTGCCCCAATCAATAATGAACGTGCCATTGCTGAGCAGTAGCAGCAACGGCGTGTTTAAAAGCACAAATTTAAAATGCTAATTCTGAAGTTATAATCACAAAATCCCCATTAAAAATTCTCGCATCTGGTTCAATGAAACATTGATGATGTGATTAGTGCATGGATTGATTGTGGATTGCTATAAATTAACAAAAAATATGAGTCTAGGGGCGATGAACAAACGAAAGGAAGAATTGGCGAATCCGGGGAATGAATATGATACGATATTACAGTGGTGAGCGATAAGGGTATTTGCGTCAAATTAATGCAAATGTACAGCATCATGGCAAGGATTTTTAATATGCATGGTAATATTGAATTTATTCAGCATATTTTTATAATTATTACTGCCCAACATTTTGCTTTTGTGATCAGGATCTAGGACATAGAGGGGCACAAGGCCACTGTGAAAAAATAGACACAGCCATCATGGCCTTGACACTGACAGAACTACAGTGGGCATCACAGCCATTCGACGCTAATTCGAGCGCTGGCAGAGATTGTCATAATTCAACAATTCTGTATCAATTGTAGGTTCAATACTCTTTTTGTTTCGTTATTAATCAGAATACAACAGTATACACTAGGCCTGTTTGTACCTTGGAACCAGAGATGAGTTCATTCTTGTTCAGGATTTTGACGACCAATTCCTGCCACTGAAGCTGCACTCAGGCCGACCTTCTCATGACGTGAGATTCCCTCAGCTGCATGGCCACCTTAGCCCTAAGTGCCAGTATAAATTGGTGGTGGAGATTGCGGTATTAGACATGTTTGGTCAGGTAGCAAAACATTTAATTTTGTGTTTATTATATATTACACCTCGGCTGCACAAATGGCCAGGGTGATTGTGGTGATATTGTGTTGGTATTGTGTGGTGTGGGGGGGGGTGTGGGTGTGTGTGTGTCTTGTGCATAAATGCGGGATCACTTCATTTTTTGGGGACATGATCCCTGGGGGGTCTAAGTAGGTTTGATGGAAAAACCTGTGAATCTTTTCCCGACAACAGGGTTAAATTTTGATTCTTGTGCATGATATTTGAAAGAACCACTATGAGATCATTCAACTTGTGCTAAATGACCCCCATAGAGGTGGTACATAGAGTTGATGGAGATATACCCTTGACCTCATGGCCAGGTCACCAGGTCAAATTTTGAAATGTTGTCATTGAGTGTGCACTAACATTATGCTACCATGGGAAAAATGTTCTAATATGGTATGGAGGTTGCAATATAGAGATAAATTTTTTATAAAAAAAATCTCAAATGAAAATGATATAATAATGATGATAATAACAATAGAGCCTGAATAAATATTGAAAGATAGGAAAAACTGATTACAGCATGTATTTTGATGGTGAAGATACTTCGTTTCTTGTAGTGCATATACAAAATACACATTCAGTTACATTTAAATAAACTGTCAATTACAGCACCACAAGAATTGCATGTGTTAATAGAAGTGAAGGTCTTAAGTTAATTTTTAGTTGCTGTGCCGTGACAAACTCAATGCACACCTGATCAATTTGATGTGCTAATGGCACAAGCCGTGTGATGGCGGTTACGATTTGGCAGTCAGTCAAACTAATCCAAGTCCATTGAGTTTTGCCATTGCATGAAAAACTCTAAATATACAGACAGAACCTCATTAATAATGTTACCTATTTAAAAATTCCATACATATGAATCTGTTCATTAAAGGCTGACTCGGAGATTTCCTGATGAGGGCGACTCAATTTTCAACAACTCATGGTTTTTGGCTTATACATAATGCTTGCCACATACTAATGCACTGTGTGAAAAGTTATGCTCAAATCGCAGTGTTTCAGATGGAAATCACAAAATTGTTGATGATATATGACAGTACCTATTGCACTTAACCTGAGTCCCTGCGACTTTGGATTAAGCATTTTAGGGACAATTCTTTATTTCTAGATGGCTATTTTAAGTAATTACGAAAAAATATTTTAAATCTGAATCAGCCTTTAATTTCAAAATCCTTTTTAAAACCACAAAAACAACACCAATAAAAAAAACAATTCTTGTCCCACATACTCCTTTCTAAGCCACGCCGCATACGCTCGATAACATTATATTGCTCGTTGCGTTGACAGATCAATGCACTTTTCACCATCAGATGCTCCTGTAACTAAACATTATGAACAAATGGTATGCACTTTATTTAAATTGACCTGAGAGTGTAATCTCTGATCATGCTATTACATTTGTGTGGTACCCTGATGAACAGCGACTTTTGTGTGTCTGTTAAAAATATGGACCCAAATGTTAAAGCATGAACTAATTTCTTGCTTTTTCCCATCACACATATTGCATTGTACTTGCATGTAAGGTAGTGCCCCACAAGTTTTCCCCCTCAAGATTGGGTCAAAAGGTATCTAGAGGTCATTAGAGGTCTGGCCCAAAAATGGCAAAATTAAAATGCTTTGTGGGTCCAAGTGTTTCTCAATTTTTATGACACTAGGATGCCATGGTCCTTGATGACCTCATTGACATTTTTGTCCCCATTCAAAAACCCCGACAGCAGACAACAAGCTTTCAGTGAACGCTGTTTTCAGAATTGTATACACTTGTGGACAAAATGTATTCTAACTCTACAGAAAAATCCAATCTCTTTTACACTGGCAAAATTGTTACACTGACAATAAGAGTTGTCCAAAAGTACTAGTATACTGTTTGAGGGCACAAGGTCATTAGATGTCTATAAGGGACAAGACTTATTGGATGGCATCTTTGTTTACATTGGTTGTAACTCATCTTTCACACATGCCATTTTGTATGTGTGGCATTTTTTGTATGATAGAGGTTTCAGCCTCACTCATGCATAACCTATACAAAAGGTGTTAGTTCCCGTAGTATTCCTCATTCAGATCAAATTTAATACCCACAACTCAAAGTACTTACGCTATTCAACGGTTGACCCAACTTTTATTGCATCATTTCCAAAAATGGCATGTCATTCTTTAGAGGTATACCGATTCGCGCGGATATAGGAGCTGGGGAAAGTTTGGGTCAATCCATTAGGTGAAAATAGGGAAGAAGCATTTAATCTATTCCAAGGAGTCGCTTGGCTGCCTTACAATAGAAAGTGATTTGAAAGTGAAAGGGCCAAGTACAAAACTTAATTTTGTTTTACTGTTACTTTGTCTGAATTGAATTTTGTAGTTTTAATACAATTGATTTATAAAGCA
This sequence comes from Ophioderma brevispina, assembly GCA_023653785.1. Taxonomy (NCBI): domain Eukaryota; kingdom Metazoa; phylum Echinodermata; class Ophiuroidea; order Amphilepidida; family Ophiodermatidae; genus Ophioderma; species Ophioderma brevispina. The sequence goes on along the minus strand of JAMKCH010020469.1, from coordinate 8,922 downwards.
TTCCACATCACTTCACTGATAAAAACTGGTGGTCATTGCGAAAAGCTATCTTTTAAATGTTAAACATGTTAAGAAGTTTTTGATGCAAGTGTTTAAGAATATGGCATTAGAAGTAAGAATTAAGCATGATATTTAGAATTAACAGAATAAGATGTGAAAAAAATTAAATCCCAGGGCACTATACACGGCATGTTCATACCGTTTGGTCCGTCTACATTGTTCTAAATGAACATGACAAAGTAATTTCAAAATTTTTTTAGGCGAACATAAATTACACCATTGTGTTTGCGTTTTATGTGTTTAAGCCAAGGTATTCATTTACAAAGTTATCCAACATGCTTAACTATAAGAACTGCGTTAGGACCATCTGAGTGGGGTATTGCTATTGTATATTAGTACGCATTAGTTTAGCTAACGTATGAGGTAATGATGAAGGCCCCATATCACCTGTGTAGACAGCGTGAAAACATTGTTACCATATTCAGGATCAACTGCGCACCTGGCCTCATACAGGTAGTATTTCACATATTAAACATACATACCTTTACCAGTGACCCGCTGTGTCTTGACTACTGCACATCCATGACCGTAGCGCACACAGTTTTAAGAACGCACAGGACTAGTAGTGCATACAAATTTTATTGCTGTGCGCCCTGCACAAATAGCTCCACCCGTAAAAAAGTACAGGTGTCCTATATCAGCGCGAATCCAACTATAGAAAGTCTCCAGAAATGTGGAATGGATTAAAGGCCATGACAGGATGAGATAGACATTTCTTAATTTCTTACATTTCGTACCTCAACAGTATCTGATCATATCGCAACACAGATTTTTAAAAAGTGAACATCGTGAAAGTGTTAAATTTCAGGATAAATATACCCAATGACAGGGCTTCTCCTGTTTCAAGAACGCGTATCAGGATGCTGGAGTTGGATTGGACCCCGTTAATGACGTCCAGCGTTAAACAAGTTAAAAACAAAGCTCACACGTGGGCTAACCGCAGCGCATGCCGCACACTCCAGATAAATCTCTCTTGGTCGGTTTGTTTTGGAACTTGAATAAAGCTTTCTGTTCTGATTCTCCTTGTCGGACGTACGGTCACCGATGGTGCAGCCGTCGACAATACAGCCGCATTATATCGTAATTTTAGGCATCAAATCAAGAAAAATTATGCCATATGATACAAACAGTACGACACATATCCCGAGAAGTCACTGGGTACGATGCAGGAAAACTGGGCCACGCGCACGTCCATTCCAAGATGACCGATCATTGACGCGTATATCGCGTAATTTGTTACTCGGACGTCACTTCTGGGTCACGCTTGCCAGCGCGATAATCACTTTCATTTTGGAATTCCTTTGAAAGCGTGTCCAAAAACACATTGTATTATGCCCAATTTTTATCAAATATACGGTTTCTCAATTACTGCTTCATGCAGATTTTACATTGCTACCAATACATACTATGAATGAAACACATTTTGCTGGTATTATAAGTATGTTTAAAGCCTGTCCATGGACCTTTAACCATTCCTGCAAGAGGCCACTAATCCAAAAGGTGGAAAACCTCTATTATAGCACGGTAGTAATGGAGGTGATTGCCCTTATTTTACCCGACTATCACACCTCAACCCAATTCTGCCAGGTACATAAGCTGATTCTACAACGAAGGAAGACAACAAAACGCAGCCGAAGTTCATCTTTGTCATATGTGTCGCTGGGTCGGGCCCGACACTAATGGCACTAGCTTGTAGGGGACGTGTGGTGCGTGGCCTATTTGGAGCAGAGTGGGGTGTACGTTTTCAAGGTACAACTCGGGCAGTTTAAAGGGTCCACAGCCATGATCGCTAATAGCCTCGTCCCCAGGACCCCAGACTTTACCGGAGGAAGTGGTTCAAAATTGGTATCCGAAGAAAGCCACTATTTGTCTCATTTACCCTGTGAAATCGTAGGGCTAAAGTTGTTTGGTTTGGATGTTATGAGCGAAAATGTGCCTTTTTGGTCGGCCACTTTAATTTTACACAAGTAATCTCCACTATGGGATGCCAAAATCACGTTTTTTACTCCCAATCAAAATGGTTTTAAAAATATTGGCGCGAAACTAACTTTACAGATGGGTTGAAGGGTTGTGGAAGGACCATTAAATCACGATTGAAAAAAGGCCTACAGACTTAAAACGGGCCACCCCTTTAAGAGACAGATTCTATTTTTGTTGTATGATCGGTTTTATGATTTTTGAAAAACAAATACTTATTTTAAAAAAAACAAGAGCATTTACAGAGATTTAGTCCTTGACTATTAGTCTTACTTTTTTAGGTCATCACTGGAAATGGAAAAGACCTTATGTCGTGTGTGTGTTCTGTATGTGGGTATCAAACCGTTAGTTATACCTTTTGGTTGACCACTTATTATTTTCACGCACTTAGTTTTATTGCAGTGATGATCAAGTTCCCATTGGTATGCTTAGGCCAAATTACATTTGTTGTATTCAAAGACTCCCCCGAGGTGGTAGTTTAGTTTTATTGTGCCCAATAGTTTTCAAAAGTAAAAAAAAAAAATTATTCTTTCCTTTTAAAAAAGCTCAAAATTCAACTCTGATTTTGTGTTTGCGAGATTTTTCGAAAGGCGTGTCCCTACCGCCTATGAATTACGGATCTGGTCTACTCATTTAGTTCATTCCCGGTGTTTCGCACTTTATCACCGGCCTCGTTTTCACAGTATCACCGCGCAAACCACACAAAAACTGTGCATACATTGTCAGCAACTCCAAAAAAATCTTAGTTTAGTGAGGTGAAAACAAACTCCCAAACAAACTTCAATTCAAGCTTATTTAAGAGGATTGAAGGTACAAACATGCAAAAAATGATGGTGAACGGGGTTCACTCATGGATTTTTATGAGTAAACGCCCTTATTTGACCCTCGGACAGGCCGGCGACACATTGGTGCGGCCTGCCTTGCGGCCACAGGAAAGCAGGGTGTTCGTGTTTTCCCCTGCATTTGTTCTTGTTCTTCTCACCACCGCCTCTTCTCTCTTTTGGCGGCATCCCCCCGGCTCCCTAGTGTTGGTCTCAGTAGAACCTGGGAAAGGAAGGAATCAATCCACTGAACAAGACGGACTTCATTACCCCCGTCCCCACCGTTCCTCTCGATCCAGTATAAACAATAAGGGAGTGGCTTGGTACCTAGCCCGTCTACATTAGACCTGACATGGATACAGCCCAAATTTCACACAAACTTTTACGAAAAATTATGTTACACAGAATAAGTGTAAGCGAGTACATTGATATTAAAACCATCCAGTGACCATATTTACAAGTCTTTATCTATAAATGGAGTTGACCGCCCTTGAGATTTGTTCGGTATATAATGCCGGAAACGCAGTACTAGATACACAATATTATAATTTGCTTATTTCTTATGTTGCTTAATCATGGCAAAGCACTAACTCATATGCACCATCACTACTTGTCAATGAGGGGTCTAAATCTTTAGGTAAGTTGCAAGATCATGTTCACTTAGAGAGACACTGGCACGTTTGAAAAATAAGGCACCTAGATTTTCAAATTGATAGTTATGCATGGTCTTTTATCAATGGTTATAACGCTTTTAATATAAAGTAGCCCTCACTGAATTATCAGGTCTGTACGCGGGGCAAATGATAACATTGGTTTGAGGAATGGATGTACGCATCCAAAGCACAAACGTAGAGAAGCTTCGCGAAGTTAAACTGTGGGGAGAATAAAGGTAAGGAGGGTCGGGAAAAGGGAAAGGGGGGCAAACAAATTTAGTTGATGTATAAAGTAATGGGGTATATAAAGGAAAGGGAAAGGAAACAGGTTATGGAGCTGGAGAAATTTAACTTTTATAATATGATTGGTTAAGGAGCTGAAAAAAAATCATCTGTTTCCAGTATTATTGCTTAAGAGCTTCTAACATTGATAGGAGTTATGACAATTTTGGTGTTTTAAGAGCTAAGAATGTTTTGAGAACAGGGGGTTAAAGAACTGAAGAAAAGGGCAATCCACAAACTAAGAACACCCATACATTGATACAAAACCCATGAGGTCAGTGCCCCGCCTCAAAGTTTATAGTTAGTTTATGTTGTAAAACTATGCCAAAATTTATAAGCGCGTGGTAAGTTTGCATAGTTTATTATAACTTTTCATTACAATGCTTTATTTGTGATTAATTTTGTATTAGCATTTAAAACAAAAAAACAACCTAAAATTAAAAAAAAATTTCAGATTTTTGGCCATAAATAAAAAAAAATCTGGAAATAATCCGGAATGTAATTTTTTGTCAATTTCTGATATCAAAGTGTTATTGATAAGGTAAAACTTCATCAAACCCCAATATTTAAGTAGTAAATAATTTTGGTGAAGGGTCTTGTACCCCAAAAATCGCATAAGAAAATATGTTCCCCGGAGCTTCAACGGATGCTATGCTAAAATTGGCCTTCCTGTTCGATCCAATTTTGGATGTTTCAGGAAATGGGACTACTCCTCATGCATCTCTGTTGATTAACAGTGGCTCGTTATTATTGATGTAAACTTTTTTCTCTCTGTAGGTATTCCATTAACCTTCCCATCAGACCCAGCATTGTACCCGCCTAGTTAGCTTGTGGTACTTAAGTGGTTTTATTGACACCAGATACAGTATACCAAAGACAAGGTATGTTAGCATAGTTTTATACACTAAATGTGCATTTCGTGATTCCAGCACCTTACTTTTATTCATTGTCGCTAGATATCCTGACAACAGCCTTACTCGCAAAATTTGATTTGGTTTTCCAATCTTGCGGTTTGTGTTATGAGCAAGTAGCTTGTTTCCCCATGGCCCCATAAGCCACTATGCTTATAATTTCTATCTGTAAATTTAGAGAATTTTTAAAAAGAAAAAATTGCACATTTCTTCAGATACGACCAAATTTGCAGGTTAAAGATGGTACACATGGATGACTAAGCTATCAGTTCAGATGATATTTAAAATCCAACTTTTAAGGCAAGTTGGGGGACGGGTTAGTGGTATCACGAAATGCCCCTTTTAATGTATAATTCTGTTTTCTATTGGTTAAAACGAGTCACATTACATTGAATATTTCAACCATTCTTTGGTTTCGACCCTTCCCGATAGAAATAGTGTGCTATTCCTGGGCAATAATGGATCACCCGTTTTGAATTGGGTAGAAAGAATTGCTTATATGTAACAGATTGACGTGTTTGCCACACCCTTGTGTAAGAGATGCAATTTGTGAACTGGCCAAATATTGGCATTCATAGCAGGGAATTGGATACATGGCAATTATAAAATGTATGTCTAAAATAATAAGTCACTTTTTTAGGCGTAATCTGTTTAATACCTTCCTTATTCATTTAACAATCTTAACACGATCTCAAATATGTATTTTTGGCATTGGTGTTTTTTTTTCCTTCACAATAAAGTCGTTCATACGCCACGCACTGCATTGCTGTGCATAAATTTACGTGGCAATGTTCCGTGCACCTCCGCATGCTACTCCTAAGCGATTATACTTGCAGGTCAACGCCTGTCACTGCAGGGTCACGGGTTGCATACGTTGGCAGTAAATTTGCGAATGTGGCATACGGCAACACTAGACTGCACCCCACTGCATCGTGCTGCATCGCCAGTTAAAATATTTAACTTCGTTGCAGTACTACTGTCATTGCTTTGTCAATACTGCAAGTGATGTGCAGTGACAATTTGGGAGGCTGCATTGCAGTACTGCACCGCATGCATTGATGTATGAACGGACCTTAAGCTCTCTTAAGTTATGGCGAGGAGAGTAAGAGCATTGTACACAACATGGGTAAGTAATTGTCAACCTCACTTGTTCAACAATTAATTTTTATTATTGTATATAGCAATTGAACCTTCGATCAACACTCTTTGTGTTAGAAGTTTCCAACATAATAATCACACTACTTGATTGTCGACCCTTGTGATAAAAATGGGGCTGGCAAGGGTAACCGCTGGCACCGTACCTATTGTGAGATTTTGTGTCATCCGCAAATCTAGAAATCCTCAAGCCATGATATACTATACTCCAGTCGCAGCGAGCGATTTCTGCGCGTGAAGCATACCTAACCTTGATCTTGGGTCAAAATCCGGCATTGCGCACGCCAATCGCTCGATGCGACTGGAAGTAAGCATGGGCTTTATTTCAGCATAAAATTTTGATTGATCCTTGTCATGACTTACCTGTTTGCTTTATATGACTAACTCACACCTTCCCAAGCTGGTTGATTTTGTTTTCAGGGTCTAGCCAACTAGCATCATGGATCTTCTACAAGCTCACCTGTATACTGATGGTACTCTATGCCAGTGATTCCTTGGATAGGCTTGTCTTATTTTTATTACGCTGTGTTACTTCTACTAGCGTTTATTCAAAGGTCGTAATTTACGGGGGTTGTTGTTATTAAAAGGTGTTATGCTTGTTGAGCAGAGGAAATTAGACAAATCAGTGGCTAATGCTTGAGATGTGATGCATCTAAGTGAGTAACGAGTACATGCAGTGTTTTAACTTAAAGGTTGGGTGCCCTGATCGACAACCTCATCCCCCACTTTTTTTTTTTTTACTTTTGGTATTTTTTTTAGGAAGAAAGTTTATATTTTCCATTCACCCCAGTGAAATTTAAACGGTTGCAGTTCAAGATGCTTTTGAGGCAGTCCATATATTGTGTCATTAAATGTATGTATTATTTCTATAGATAAGATCCCCCCCCCCATAGATTTTCTTACCTTGTCTTAGGCTACAGGCTGAATTTAAATTTGCTCCTATAGTAAATTTAGAAAGTTCATAATTTTTACCAATCTAATGAATTCTAGCTTATCATTAAACAGTGTTGATATTTTTGATTTAGAAGTTACATTAGTGCAAAAATCTTCGTTGCCCTTTAAGGCCAGGAAAGGCTTCTTTATGTTATGACAAAAAATGCTCCAATTATCTCCAACCAATTTTAATTAAAATACTGTTTATGGGCCAAAGTGTACCTTTTGGTTTGCTTCTACTATCCAAATGGCTGAGACCAATTTAACTCACACTTTTGTAAATCAGATGCTTTGGTGATATGCTTCCATTGTGAGGGGAGGAAAACAGTGAACAAATCTGACCTGGGGGATCAGGTAACCCACCTTTAATACACAAAAAGAAAGAAACGCATGTGACAATAGCAAAATTGTCACAAAAATGTCAGGACATACAAATAATATAATGCATATACTTCCAAGGAAAACCAATTCAGTGTTATGCAATAACGCAAACACATTCAGAATCGCTGCACCACAGTCGCGGAGTGCAATAAGACATGTTAATATTCCTTTTGTACTTTCAAAAGTTTTATCCGATTTATCTAAATTTTTTAACACAATTGTGCAGCACATAATTAAGATGACCCCTCGGTAGATTTTTAATTGGAGCAATAATGTATTTGTAAGGTGAACAAATTTTCCAACAGAAAAATTATCATTTTTATTCAAATTAAATGCAAATAATCTCATTATTTCACTAACTGCCATAAAAGTATAGGCACTTGATGTCATCATGATCCCCCAAACAAATTTAGTTGATGTGCATGATAAGGCATAAGGGGCCATTAATCAATTTTAATTGAAAATATTCATTCAAGCTCATAATATTTATAACCTACCAAGGTTAAGTTTAAATTGGCTATTTGGTTTTATGGTAGAGTGATTAATGATATTTTTCTGCCTTCCCAGTAGCCAGCAGCATGCACCATCTTCCACCAATTAAGAAATACCCCCTCCACAACTGTTGTGGAACAAAATGTGCAATTTTTGAGAGTAACCCATACTGAGATTATCCTTCATATAAGCCAACGGAAATTAGATTTGGGGAAGTTTATTAGGATAGGTAAGGAATTTAAAGTGCAAATTTAGTGGACTTGTTACATGAAGGTGTGCAGAGATACTTTTGCTTCATTAGTCATGCATGTCCCCGCCCATCATTGTCTATTACCAATTGTTATTTAGAATATTACCTATAAATTTGTATTCATTTAAAAATGAAATATGAATAGTCCTAAGTGATACATAAAAACAATTAGGAATATTTTCCAATTATTCATCCCTTGCATTGATTTTTGCTAGGCAAAGTAACATAGCAATTGTGTTCTTTTTTTTTTTTGAAACACACAACACATCGCTTTCTACTATTTCATTGTAACTGTGGCATTTGTAGTACCTTTTGATTTTTTATTAAAATTTATATTTTAGTTATCTGGAAAAGTATGCAGCTGTTTTGTCAAATAGGTGAAGAGAAAGAAGTTTAATTATATAATAAATCAATGGATATTTGTTTTAGTTTGATAGCTCACCGACCCATCTGACACTTTTCTGACAAGCGCAGTTTTAATTCCGTTTAAAGGTTTCCGAATTCAAGAAGTGGGTCCGGTAACGTAAACTCCCCTCAAATGACACTTGCCTTTTCACAGAAGAATTTTGTATTTTCTGTCCGTAAACGGACACATGACCTATGGGGCATGTTATCAAGCTTTTGTTCATAACTCAAAACATACTTGTTCAGAATCGCCTGAAATTGGAAATAGCCTTTTACTCATTGGTATGTAGGGACCATTAATTAAAAATAATATTACGTAGTAATGTACATTTATAACACACACATATCGCACCCACAGATCTCACAGAGCGATTGCCATTAATTATTACCGCTGCCATCAGGAAATCGTCACAATCATTTCTCTTTCATCTCGGTGGCAGCTGGCGATGCGCACAACCCTATCATCACTTAGAGGTGCAACAAGAGATTTCAAATAACAGGGGTGTCCCTGAAAAAATATCGGAAATTCTGAATTTGGCACTGGTGGTAAAGCTTTCCTATCAAAATATCCTTTGTGAAAGGGATTAACGAGAACTGTTTCC
>JAMKCH010020468.1:0-21927 GCA_023653785.1 Ophioderma brevispina | reverse complement strand
ATATCAACTAAATATAAACCCAATGATAAATTCATGCCAATATTAAAAACAGAAAGAGGTTCGACATAATATGACCAATATGTCCCCGCCTATTAACTCCAGATATGGAGATACACCTGAACCACAACCACAACCGTTGTCAATTCCACTTGGATCAGTATAAGTTGATACACAGTCGGTGATCAATCACAGTGTAAGTTAATATCGCAGATGGCCGCCATGCCAGAGGGAAAAATTAGGTCGTTTTTCAGCACAGATTACCCATTATGAAGTGGTTACCTTTGATAAAACCCGGTGTAAGAGTAATTATAAGTCCCGCCGTAGTCATAGTCCGGCTACAAGGGTAAAAAAGGGGCACTCGATCAGTTTACTCTTCGCGCAACATTGGTTTCACGCTTTATTCCGGGTGTGTCGTCTATAGAGCCCGGCCTGTGGTGCCGCCGGTGGACTATAATTACTTTCACACCGGTAACCCCATTTTTATTAAAAGATGTACGTTCACATAAAACACTAATATGCTGTTAGATGTTCTTCTTGGTGCAATTTTGTATTTCAGACTGCCACCATCAAGGATTACCAATAATTTTCCGGGGTGATCAGTTTTTTCATAGACAAGGGGGTACAGTAAATCCGAAATAAGTCCAATAATTCACGTAAAAAGGTTATTTTTTCAGGATCAGGGCCACGTTACGTACGTACGTGAAAGGGTCTAAAAATCACTAAAAATTCAAGAAAAAGGGTTATATTTTCAGCTATTTTCTAAATGAGACTAGACGAATACAAAAGTCATTGATTTTCAAAAATATAAAAAAAATTCAAAAGTGTTCCTGAAGTCTGGTACTTCTGCCTTCAACCTTAAAACCTGTGCTTTCAAATCCTAAATTTCAAAATTTTCCGCGCTAAAACGCGCGGTAAAGAAACCATACACGTGATTTTTTAGTCGCAGGCTGGCGTTGTTTGAGATTGAGAAATACGACTCCTTTTGTTATTACCTGATTATGTCGCTATAACAACCAAAAATTGGGGTTCTATCACTTTACCCAGAAAACGAAAAATGTTTTAGCTCAATTACCACGCATACTTTTATTAATTCGTCAATTCAGGTTTATATAAAATCATTTGTGGGACATAATTTGGGTGGATAATTCCGCGGATTCGGCAATTTTCCAGGGAAACTGTCGAAGAACTGCTGGCGCTGCCAACTGCCGAAAGTGGCGAAAATAACGTTCTCCAAATGCTAATTCTCCCGGATCCTATAGACCCACAGAAAATGTCTTTGGAAACTAAATACCCCAATGTTTCCGCTACCCACCCCGTGCCGCGTAAACGAACTCTCCATGAACACCTTTAATTTATGATTAAAACTCTTTACATGCATGAATATGATTTTACTGTTATAAACATCTATCATTGGCCTATATGCATTTTGTAAAAGTTAACACTTACAAATATCAAATTGTTTTGTACCAAATTTGCCTGAGAAAATGTGTTTCGGAAGCAAACATTCTTGGTATCCATTCCGCGCTTCGCGAGGAGAGAGAGAGAGAGAGAGAGAGCGGCACCCCCTCCCGCGCCACTTATATGAATTCTCTGTGACACTTTTAACCCATCAAATCTGTTTTAACTTTTTATAAGCCCATTTACATGCCTATATTTTGGCTATAGTGACTCACTTACAAATGTTCACTATTTCAATCAAATTCGCCTGAAATGAGCTTTTGGAAAGTGAAGATTGGCAACCCCCATCCCCCCCCAACCCCCCGCGCGCTTGCTGTAGCGCAATGACCGTTCAGCAGCAGCCATATCGTCGACTTTTATCGACTTAGTCCGTGCCGCCGTCCTGAAGAATTGTTGGATACGCCCCTGGCTCAAAATGCACTTTCCTCGGAGATATCCTGGCTGAAAATTAACTTTCCCCACATATTTTTCTGAAGTACACCAAGCTCAGACAAGCTTCTCTGTTGTGCAAAATACACTGGAAGAATATGGTTGGGTTTTTAAGTCGTATTAAGGGGTAATCATTGCATCAATTACTTGCTTAGGTAGGGAGAAAGACAAATACTTACTTGTTTTAATTATGGCAAAATTGCGCTACGATACGTGTTTTAGTTAGGGGCGCAATTCCATCAAGTACTTGTTTAGGGTAGCTAATTGCGCTGCTGATACGTTTAGGGGTGAAACTTCCAAGCTTCGAAAATCGTATTTAGGGTGCTTTTTTGGTGTTGCTTGGTCACAGATGATACCCCCCTTGTCATTGAGAAGTGGCCCCGTGATAATGTTTACAATTAATAATTGAAGAGTCTTATTATGATCGAGTTTTTCAAACTGGCCTGAGAGACTTTAATCATTCAGCAAATTTCAAACTGTAGTTTTTCGCTCAGGAGTAGATTTCGAGTTGAGTTCCCTGTTAAAATTACTGTTTGGAATTGTAATCATATAAGTTGATTTAGTGAGCACTGAAATTGGGATCTATTAATGACAGTATAATATTATTTACACAACACACACCGGGATTTAAATTACGCGTGGGTATTGACGCGAAAGTTTGACATGATTTGAATTCTCTTTTATACCTTTATCAAGTACAATTATTCAAGGACACAGCAGTGGACAAATATTTGAGACGATAATTGGGTTACTCATGCAGTGAAAACCCCTAACTGGAAGAAATGACTAGAACAATACTTTTGTTTGTTATTTTAATATGCATGAAGTGTACAATTTCTCAATTGGGGGTGCTTGGTATAGATTAATGAGTTATTAAAGGTGCAAACGGGAGAACCTGTGATTGAACGCAGGAATTTAAATAAGGTAAATTACCGGTAAACTGATGAAAGTCGAAAGAAAATGCACAATTGCTTTTTCTTAGCAACAAAGATAGGGTGTCCAATATTAGATTGGGCCAACGTTACCTCTTTGGTCACACGACCATTGTAATCTGCACTGTTAAAAATGTCCGTAAATTAAAGAAAAACAGATTTTCCGCTAATTTACGGAAAATTTGTTTTAGAAAACAATAAGAATAAAAAACAAAAAAACATAAAAAATGTTAATTTACGGAAATATTTCAAAAATTTCTGGCAGCAATATTTCCGGAATTTTTTTTTTGTTCCGTAATTTTAAATTACGGAAAAATTCTGTTAAAATACACATTTTTTCCGTAATATGAGACAAATTTCTGTAAAACTACTGTCAAAGTTCCGTTAATTGACAGAAATTTCTGTAAATTTACCCTAAAAATGACTGGAAATACTGCTGCCAGAAATTTCCGTAAATTTACGGAAATATTTTTAACAGTGTGTGGGTATGAACGAACCCAGAAATAAGCTTTTTGATGACAGGCACACGTTCAAATTTAGAATATCCGCTCGAAAAATCAGAAAGTATCGTCCATTAGAAAGTCTCATTTTTGTTCGTATGCAATACTTGACAACATGATATGTACATAAAACAATGAAGTGTATTTTTGTATTTCGTTATCACTGATCACTTCAAAGGACATCTGCCAGTCCACAGGCCCTACAAGATAATTATGAATTTAAACTTCACCATAATACACTAAACATGCAGCCTCCAGTTACTTTGTCTGATCCATTTATAGTTTTGTAACATGTGAAAATTGAAATATCATTCTGACATTAAACATTAATCTTGTAAGATACGACAATGCATGGTAAGCAATAAAACTAAAATTGAAAACCATCCATCACGCAATTAGTGGAGTAAGCGTATGTTGAAGACATACAAAGGTGTAACATTATCAACGAATATGTGGCAGTTGCTCGACGATTGTACGGGTTAATTTATGGGCTTCGCTATTGTTGTACGCCCAAGAGAAAAATTCCAGGTGCTCCAACCATATCCAAATAGTTAGGGATCTGATCCTGTGCATTATAGCTACAAAACAGAAGACCATGGATGAAATCAGTGCCGCTGTCCCCTACAAGAGCCGCTTTTACTTCACATAAGTGGAATTGAACCAGCAACATGGATAAAGCACAGTTTACACCACAGCAAAGGCCGTTCCTTGTTACAGAGTACCATCACACTCAGAGTATAGCAGAAGTGCTTCGCAGATTCCGTCAGCAATACCCAAACGTACGCCCGCCTTCACGTGCTGTCGTTTACAGAACGAGAACAAGTCGAAATCTGAACAAGGACGTTGTGGTCACTCCCAAACTGGAAAGTCTCCTGCCAATATTCAAACTTTCAGTGACCATCTGCCAAGCAGAGCAGGGCAAAATGGGAAAGAGTTGCTGTCATCGAAATGGATTGAGGACTCTATCTGATACTCTAACAGGATGACGTTTAGACCTCAAGGCTACAATTCATCACTATCAAGATGATAGAAGACATCCATATTGAAGCCCAAGACTATCCATGTCGACTTGATTTCTGCTAGTGGAGCCAGGAAAAAACCTCCCTCGTGTTTCCTGGAAGAACTATCACTGGAGATGAAGCTGAGTTTTTTAAAAATCCTTTGGATATTTCACAATGTACAGGAGTATAATGCACAGGAGGGCATCCTCTACTTGATTTTGACTATCAACGGGATGATAACAAAAACGGCATGTTTGGCCAAGGCTCCATCATGCCTACCATCCTTTTCAGAGGGCAACATCAATGGAATATCAATATTGCAGATGATTAATGATGGCATTGTCCCATTCAGTTAACAGTCCCTCCCCGTTTTCGCATGCAGACGAATGGACACTTTCAGCATGCTTGGGGGCAAAGGATGGGGGCTTTCCACACAGGAGGATAAACTGTAACAAGACGTTCGCAGAACTGCTTCAGCAGATCGCGTCATTGAATTGAAACACTAGGTGGAATGGCTTTCCCATCGTCTCCGTGATATTCGCCTTGATTGTTCTTGTTGGCCATCTGAAATCAATAAAGTAAGTCCTCAAGATAATCTTGGTGAACTGGACTGAAGTATTTACCGAAGAAGTTGACACACTCAGCAGGACAGAGCTCTTGTCGGATGCGCTGTTAATGCCATGATCACCAAAGAAGACGTTTGCATTCCAGGGTGGCGCTCTGTTCAGATGGCGGCTGTTTTTTTGTTGAGATGCCGATTTGATGATAAATATTGAAGAAGAAGAAGAATCAATACGGGTTTGATGGTATTAATTAAGGTGATATCATGCCAGTAAACCCCATTATCTGTAATTATGAGTAAAAATTAAAAGAGGTAAAAGTTGTGATGTGAGGATGTCACATAGATCAACAAAGGGTACCCATTACGGGGCTAAACCCAAAATAACAGCGACAACGTAAGGTACAACACAAGGTGTAACAGGTGAGACAGTAATGCTATAGGTGCCGTAGGAGGTCAGGTAGAGACCACAGAATGTAGTTGCGCAGAAGAGATTACAGATGATTGCCGAAAAGCCATTATGTGTCAAAAGTATACATCATGGACCCATCAGGCATGCGCCAACCTTAGTAACAAGAAATGAAAGAATGGGAAAAAATTTAAAGGGCGATGTAATCTTATGTGGTTTTGCAACACATGTACAAATCGAAGTTACAAACATAATTAGAAGGAAGGTCCAAGAGTAGTACAGTGACTGGTGAAAGTTCCAGACTATTGATGTGGCAAGAAACTTGATGAAGTGTGGAGAAGTTAAACAATGTGAAACTGCAGTCAAGGAACAGAGAGAAGAAAACCTTGAAAAAGTAGTTGAGGACAAAAGTTAGCCAATACATGGATGAAAAGGGGATAAAGAGAAGAGAGAATGGAATGTTGTATCCACAAATATACCCAGAAAGCAGAGTGAGGAAGATAAGAAAGGAAGCATGCACGATCAGGCTAATGTGCAAGAAGGTGTTGAACTTAACTGAAATAGATAAAAAAGCAGAGAGCTCTGAAGCCTGCGAGACTTGGTAAACGCCCAGGATTAATATTGTCAGTGGAAGACCAAGATTATTGAGAGTGACTCTTAACAGTGTTAAAAGGAGAAGAAAGTGCCTAATGTCAAGCCAAAAAATCTTCGTAATTGTGAAGATGAGAGGTCGCTCATCTATATCACCCCTGACATGAAACCAAAGGAACGTGAAGCTAGTAAGAAATTGAGGCGGACCTTAAGACAAGACGACAGGATGGTGAACAGGTAGTATGATAAGAGGATGAAAAAGATAATTCCTGATACACCTTCAGAGAAGCTCCTTTTTTTCCCGTTTTGTTAAGCACAGCTGCAGCTCAAGGAGCAGAGGCAACTAATTGGCCCTCATAAAAAGTAGGGCTACAGTGCTATCTTTTTTACTTGCACCTCTACCTTGCACCAGCACAGATGCCCTGCCCTTGTTAGTGGACAATGTTGCAGAAGAGGCAAAATGCACTGACACACCAGAGAAAGTACCCAGCCTACGTTTAACGACGAGGAGGAGCAGAATGGGAAAACCAATTATATATTATATGCCCGTGGAAAGAAGACTTACGGGAAGGGGAAAGGAAGGTAGTGGCCACCTGGAACGTCAAAAGATATGCGCAGCAAGAATAGACTTCAACATGTACTGGTAATGAAGTGTACATAGAAACGCACCAACAGCAGCACAGCACAACAACAACACAGGGAAGTGAAATTAGTAATGACAAGAAGCAGCCGGCACCCACCAACTGGAAGGAATAGTCCTATAGGTAAAAGATAGTGTGAAATGCAGTTAGTGTAAACCCAAAAGTTCTAGATGCTACTATACAAATGCAGGTGGAGTCATGAATAGAATAAAAGAAGTGAGAATAGAAACAATGGGGACAAATGGAAAAACAGATGTCATGGCATCACAGAATCTGGTGCTCCAGATCAGTACTGGATAGTGAGGTAGCCCTAAGGGATATAATCTCTTCAGGAATCGACAAACCCCTCCGCCTAAATCTGGAAGTGGCGGGGGATTACTACTGTTTTTTCGTGACAATTAACCTTCAAGTATCTGAATGCCAGAGGTGGTAAATAAAACTTTGAATCGTCGTCGCTATGGTGCGAGGTTAAACTACGCAACAATGAGACCTTACTGATTGGGCTAGGTTACAGCGAGTCCCAAACAAGTGATAAATAACAATGACAAGTCAAAGTGAGAGGTAATCGAAGGTTGAGGAGGAAGCCATCTCTTGAATCTTTGGAGACTTCAACTTTTCAGAAATGAATTGGACTAATGGAAGTGTTGATGCAAGTAATTCAACCCTACGAGTATGCTTTCTGATGTCACCCAGATCTATTTGATTCAACAACTCACCATACAGGAGCGTACCGTTGTTGATCGTTATCAAACCCCAGTTGAATTGCAAATTAGCGCGTCACGCCCTGCTCAGTGTTCACGGAAGTGCATTACGCGGTACTCTTAAGTCGACCCGCTGTTTTTTGTCACGTTTAGAACTCGGACTAGGCGCAAGGACACCAGTTGCAAAATGCACAGTAACAAACAAAACCGATACTATCGTTTTGCCTTAAGATTTTGTAAAATACTTAAATATGTCTATAGACTGGAACATTTTAGTGGTAAGTGTGAGCATAATATGTTTATCTTATATTTCGATATTAATAAGTTTTCAAAGGATTTTCAGTGTGAAAGGGATTCAAACATGTTACAGAGTGGTTCATCACCAAATCACAACTCTGCATTCAATGCGTCCGCGTAGTTGTACCCCGCTCGGGCGGCGTAAAGCCGCCTCGCGAAATAAAAATCGCGGAAAGCACGCATGGAGGCATCGTTGTTGATTTGTGAGGAACCACTCTGTAACATGTTTGAATCCCTAATTCAACATGTTACTAAACCAACTAGACGCATAACCCCCGCAGCCGCGCGCAAGTGGCTGTAAGCCTGCTAGAACTAACACGGGAATCGTCTGCTCCTTCTCCCGGTAAGGGTATTTAGCCGGCTGACTATTTTTTCAGTTTGTATACTTATGGCCCCTCTTTTTCAATCATGCGGGGACCAATGAAATATTAATTATTAACGAACAATATACAGAATTTTTGAATCTTAAAAAGGAAGTTTATTATGGGAATAACAGCTAATTTTTGGAAAAAAAAAGATTTGATGAAGTCACGGCATTGATTGGTTTATTATTATTGCTTCGGGGGAACCCATTCAGGTAAAAATACGTACGTACCCTACATTGGAAAAAACAACCGATTATCTCATCGTACGTTCGGTTTTTTGAATCAGTAGGGAAAGTAAATTTTGTACTGTTTAGACATAATACCGTAGTCCTTTTGAAAAAAAATAATAGCACTTTGGGCAGAAGTCCCATGTCAACCCTTGATTTAACATATCGGATTTATATATCTCTGTCGCCCCCGAATGAGCAAACTGATATCTGATACCTTACACGTGACCTGGTACCTGACACGTGACACCAACTAGTCATCTCTTACCAAAAAAAGAAGGCGACAGCCCGTTTATAACTACACTACGGCAAAGCAGCAAGCATTCTTTATCTCTGTTGTCACACGCGTAATCGATCAGATGTGAGACTATACATTTGGTTCTGTACAGGGTAGGGTAGGACACGACTGCTCGATTTGGGCATTGGGATTTCCAAACGGTAATTTGTGAAACTGCTAAGCATTTACTATGGCAATCTCGGTCCCAGTGACATAAAAAATCATCTCTTAAACCTGTTCAAAAGATCTTAGTAAATATCATGATAAATTAAGAAAAAATATTAAGTTCACATCAACATCATGCTTCTGTTAAATTACCTGTGCATAACTCAAACCCCCAGAAACTTCCCCTGCAAAGTAATCTCTATCAAACTAATACCCTTGAACATACGCGCCATGGCTACGAGCTTGCGCTCTGTAGCCATGCGAACCGATACAATCTCTAATATCAAACAGCCCTATTATACTTATTTATCCCCCAAAACCATTGTCACTCCTAGATATGAGAGGGACAACAGCCACCCCTGCTCGACCTCATCTTTCACTGAAGAGCCAATGATTGACAACATAGTTTGATTGCAACCGATTGGGAAGAGTGACCATGTTTGGACTACTTTGGACATACACATGCAACAACAGATATTGTCACTATGGTAAGAAGTGAGGTAACCCAAACTCAAATTTTCACAACAAGCCAACTAGATGCTATAGGAGCATTGAATAATATTTTGTGGAGGATGCATTTAATTGCTAACATTGACGAGGCTTGGCAGATACTTAAGCAGAAGTACAATACGCTGATGGACATGCACTTTGTCCAAAGAAGAAACCCATGGAAATCGCATCCAAATGGATGAACTCCAGTGTTAAAAACCGGTAAAAAGAAAGTACATCTCTATAAGCAAGATACAATCGAACAAAGGCTACAAAGACTACGAGAACTACGAGAGACAAAGTAATAGGACTAGACAGATAGTGAGGAAAGCACAAGCAAACTACGACAAAACAACTACTGAAGGAGGATAAGGAGTTTAAGACAAAACCTAAGCAATTCTCCAGCTAATTTAGAGATAAACAAAGTCAAAGTGGGATTACCAAGGTCTTGTGAAGAAATGTACCAGAACAAATAGTGATGAGAGGCGCTGAGTAGAGTGAGTTCTTAAGTCCAGTTTTTACCAGAGTTGCGAGGTACCCACCCACCTACAATTATGGAGGATTCTATGGAGGACTTTGAATTCACAAAGTGAAGATGGTGGAAGAGAAGTTAAACAAATTGAGTGATGATACGTGTCCGGTCCTGAGCAGTTCCATCCAAGAGGCTTACGTGAATGTAGCAAGGAGATATCAACACCTCTGTACCTTAGCTACAGGAAACTCCTGGACACTGGAACGTTTGACAGGAGACTGGACGACGCTATAAGTCACACCCATCTTCAAAAGGATCGAAAACAAAACTTGGCAATTACAGACCAGTAAGTCTCACTAGTACCACTTATGAACAATTATCAAGGAACAAAAAAAAAAAAATTCAAGAGCATGTGAACCCCTCGATGCACTGTCTTGGGATCAACATGGTTTTCAAAGGGAAGTCGTGTCTTACAACTTACTTGAAACCTTAGAAGACATAACAAGAAACTTGATAGAGGTTACGGAGTAACATAGTCTTCCTTGATTACCAGAAGCCTTTGATTCATGCCCCACAGGAGACTACTGAGAAGCTAAGTTCTTATGGTATTGAGGGAAAATCCCTGAACTGATAGAAAACTTTCTTTGTGGGAGAACTCAGTATGGGTCAGTAAGGAGGGAAGGTCCGGCTGAAGCAAGAAGTCCACAAGCGGGGTCCGCGCAATGCCAGTACTAGGGCCGCTTCTTTTATAATTTACATCAACGACCTTCCAGATAATGTAGACTCAAGTGCACAGATGTTTGCTGATGACACTTAAAGGTATTCACCTTGATCCAACACGAAGGATTGAAGGATTCAGACGACGGGGGGAAAAAACCAACTGCTTGAGTTGTCAAGGATTTGGCTTCTGAAGTTCAATGCTCCAAAATCAAGGTAATGCATTTGGGAATCATCAAAACCCAATTTGTGCCTATCACCATGGATGGAGTGGAGTTGGAAAAGATTGCAGAAGAGAAAGATTTAGGTGTCTACATCACCAATGATTGCACGTCAAAGCACCCAATTCACCAAAGCTGCGGGCAGAAAGCATGAAACTCCCTTCGGTGATTAAAGAACTTCAGCATTTTGATCAAGATCTTTTCAAGAGACTCTACAGAACATTACATAGACACACTTGGATGTCTTTTCGCCAGCGTGAATCCAGAATGGAAACAAGATAAAATGTCCTTGAAAGTGGCAAAGAAAGGGCAAACCAACTAGTGGCCAAACTACGTGATCTACCATATGAGGAGAGACTTGAAGCATTCGGCCCTTTTTACCCTGGCGACCCGAAGACTTAGAGGAGACCTCATTGAAACATACAAGATTGTACACGGCATAGAGAAAGTGAATGCTGATAAGTTTTTCAAATTGTCGGAGAACAAGAGGCCACAATATTAAGATCTTCAAGCCAAGGATGGTCAAAGGACTGAGATGCAGAAAGGAGTTTTTCTCCCAAAGAGTGATTGATGAATGGAACAAGCTTCCATCACAAGCTGTTAATGTACCTTCTGTCAACTCCTTCAAATGTGAACTCGAAAGCTATTGGAAAAGATATGGGGTTTTAAAGGCTAGTATCTAATTGTTACCCATCAATTCCGTAAGTCCGTAAGTAAGTCCGTAAGGTATGTCAAGGACTGAGATTGAAAAAAAATGTAAGTACTGAAACAAATATGATTCGAACTGTTTTTTTTTAAATTTTCACTGACTTAAATCGCGCAACAGCATTTTCACACATTTTACCAAAATGGTTACAGAGTTCTTAATAATTATCACACTCTAACGATTTTGCACTTGTTGGAGTAAAAAATATTGGTTTACC
This sequence comes from Ophioderma brevispina, assembly GCA_023653785.1. Taxonomy (NCBI): domain Eukaryota; kingdom Metazoa; phylum Echinodermata; class Ophiuroidea; order Amphilepidida; family Ophiodermatidae; genus Ophioderma; species Ophioderma brevispina. Next base: position 10,553 of record JAMKCH010020468.1, on the reverse strand, counting down.
TAACACTACAGCATGTTGCCCAAATTACTTATAAGAAACTCCCATATTTTTTAATTAGATGTATTGTTTTGCAGCTGTACACCTATTTTTGATACAGCCTGTATTTTGTGGTTATGGTAGGGAATGTCTATTCTAACAATTATCAGGCACACACTTTTTCATACTTGGACGATGTCTACTGAATCTACCCCAATGATGAGCGTCTTTTACTTCTTGTGAAAGATAACTTTTTTCCAAGTTGGCAGATAGACAAGTAGGCCTATGTTACTTGGAAAATGTAAATCATACAGTTGGAGAGAGGGAGTCTATTCTACAGTTAGGATGGACCTGCGTAGAAATTGAAAGAGATGGAATAACAGTATATAATTTCCAGAAAACAAATTTGATCTACATCAATATTTGTAATACACTATGGGGTCTGATACCGCTTGCCATACTCCATTCTCGTTTCTACATTATTTAGGTCCTCTAAGTGCAATAATAGATGTATATCACAACTATGATTCAAAGTTTAACATCTTGATCCTAACTGTATAATTGAGAACCATTTGGGAAGTATGCAAATTGGTATATTTCTATCAAGCATGTATGGAACCTGTAAAAGATGTGTAAATATATTCATAAATATAACAAATATAGGCATTTTAGGCGCCAAAATAATACTTTAGATAAGTAATGCATCGAAATCAATGTATAAATCTTAGGATTGGCGGCCATTTTGGATTTATGCAAATTTCCACCTGTTGCATTTCTCTGGACTTTTTAGTAAGGCATTATAGGGAACTAATAGAAATGTAGGTATTTTGGTGAAAAAAATATATTGCAATTTGTTCCCGCTTCACCTAGAATTTAGGTTATTTTTCTCAGCCTTAAAAGAGCACAGGTCACCAACTGGTCATTCACACTGGCTTTTTAATAAAGCAAATTAATTGGTATATGTTTTACGATTATCTTCTCCATTTCATTAGAGATAAAAACATGTTAACTGGAATTCTATCTTCGAATTACGTTTTGAAAGATATCCAGTCATTTGATATTCACTGCTAACTTTAGAAGCCGTCAGTCAAGTGCATACGGATATACAAATATTGCCCTAAACGTACTGATTTTGCGTAAGTCATGAAATACGAAAATTCGAAAAACTCGAAAAACAGACAGCATTCGTTATTTCCACGAGAACAACTTAAAAAATTGACTCATTTAATTTCCCTGAAATCGTTCAGAATTGAATTGCATTGATTGCACACGTGGAAGCAGCATTACCGCAAATTCAATTTGCAAGTGACAGCGGACAGAAAGTATTGACACCGATTTATGTACATTGTTCACATTTGTAACAGTCAAAATGTGACAATACAAATGAGAATGTATGGGCAGAATCCTCTATGTAAGTGCAAATTAAATCAAGGAGAATGTTTAATGTACTTGCGTTGCCACAATTTGTGACTAAAAACGTGTCTACAACAGTACACTGAACCAAATTAACTTAGCAACATCGAAGAGCTGTTTATTTTAATTGGTTACCACGGGCACTTATTCAAAAAACACTTGATAGTAGTGGATGCGTGCCGTTTTTTAAAATTAACTGGTGAACAATTTACATTGGCTTTTACGCTGGCTAGTATAACATTTATGAAGCGGTGAAAATTGACATTTGCCAAAAATAAACGTTCGTTTCTTACGAAAAGGAATACGAGTAGTCACCGGAAATGACTACTTGTATTCCTTTTTGTAAGATACACGTCGTTTATTAAAAAAGAAATACGAGTAGTCATTGGGAATGATGTGATATGAGGTTTGCGGAACGTGTTATCTTACGAAGTACTTCTATATAGTTGCTTACGGGTGCATTTCGTGATTTCAGCACCCTTCTTGCATTTATTAATTGTTCACTAGATAGCATGTGAGAAAAGCTTATTCACAAAATGTTGAGTTGATCCCGATCTTGCGGTTTTGTGTTATGATCAATTGCTTGTTTCCCACGGTCCCATATGCCCCTGGCTGTAATTTTCTGTCCGTTTACGACAGAAAATACAAAATTGCAAATTTCTTACAGTACGACCGAATTTGCACGTCAAATTAAGTCCGTGGCATTACTGAGGCTAAAAGTTCAGATATGTACAAATCTTAACTTTTTTCAGTAATTCGGGGAAACGAGGTTGTTGATCACGAATGCCCTTTAAGTTTAGTGCGCCATTATATTCTTCACATAATCGTGATATTTTGTCTCAGTCGGGGGCATTCAGTTATTTGGGATGTATGACCAATGCCACGATTGCATTTCATATAATTCTAACCACCAATATATATGACGGCCATTGTTTTTCGGAAACTTTGCCTAATTTTGGAAAAGAGTAGCAAAAATGTTTTGACGAGATTGCTCTCAGCATATAATATAAAAGTGTGATGTAGAAATTGGCAAATTCGATTCATTTCAGTCTTAATCCGTAAATCGTACAAAAATGTTGATCCTCAGAGAAAATTGAGATCTCGTTCCTTATACTAATCGGTTTGTAAATAGGTCAATTTTATGATCTTCTCTTAAATTAACCACAGACTGTTTTAATACGACCTCTCCATCACCGGAATTGAGGCGTTTTATATCAACATTGTCACTGGAATTTATGAGGCTACATTGAAACGTAAGATGACGTGGATACGCAAGAGCTCGCAAGATGGTGTGAAAAGTGACACCTTGGCAATTTATATTGCAGTATATGGATTACGCTTTCTGAATAGATATGCCATCCCTAAAAGGTTTCAAGGAGTGTGGTGAGAAACATACTGTTATCATCCAATGTAAGAATTCTGAATTTGCAGAAGTATTCAATAGCTTTCCTTGTTCGTACAATATTACTAGTCACTAATACATTTGAGGAGACTGTTGTGTGCTGCGCAAGTCTCTGCATCAACAATTGATAGTTCTTTTAATATGCAAGTACTGTGATTTCATATGTTGAGTCGCCAGCATGCTAGTCAATATTTGAACGTTAATTGCAATAAATGTGAAGTGTTTCATTGGGTCACTTGAACTTATCAAAAAGTCATTGTATGCGTGATAAGCAGAACACCAAAGCAGTGTTTAGTTTGGTCAGCGAATCAATCAACCAACATTGAGTTTGCGGATTGGCACCGCGTCAGATAGAACGTTAGGCAGGAATATGAATCTAACATACTGTGATCCAGAAACGATTCTGAATTTCTCCGACGCAGAGACAGCTACGAATGCTTTGTATTCAAAGTCAGAAAAGATCATCATTGGGATTGCCATGCCTTGTGTTCTTGCTGTTGGAGTTGTAGCAAACTTGGCATTTCTTTTTGTCATCTATAGGGTGTCCTACATGCGGACTACTACGAATTTTTACCTGGCACACCTTGCCGTGTCAGATATTTGTTTCATTACAGTTGTCGTCTTGGAAAAGACGTTTGCATTTTTAGATTCGCCTATTTCCGGGGACAGTGCATTTTCGAGTTCTGTTGGATGTATTTGTTACGTTATGACTGTTTTACATAACATACTTTGCCTCGATTGGCCTCATAACCCTGGTATCATTGGAAAGATATTTTGCTCTGTGTTCTCCAGTGAAGCATAGAAAGTTTGGAAGTCAGAATCGCACGTTAAAACTAGTCATATTCAATTGGGGTATTTCCGTGGTATTTGCGACGTGCGTTACGCTTGGATTTTCAAAGTTAGTAAGTGTCTGTGTGTTATGGCCTGATCAAGAAGCGTTTGATGATTTACCAGACACATTTGAATCATGTGAACCAATGAATGATAGTATGATATACAACGAGTACATTCAGTTGATAGCGTTCCCATCAGCTTTAGTCGGAATACCATAATGTATTGGTGTATTATCAGAGGTCTTAGCAGCCGACTCTCTTCGAAACAATCAAAATATACGGACCAAAACCGACAGGCGAGAAATCAAGTGGCCTGGATGTTAGTCATTAATGGCTTGGTGTTTTTCTTTTGTCATTTGCCATTTAACATTTTAAACATCATCGAACTTTTATCGCTGTTTACGGGATATAATTATATTGGAGCAAATGAAATTCGGATCCTGGCATGGATTGGTCGTCTAACGACTTTCATCAATGCGGCTGCGAACCCATTCATTTACACCACAATGAGCGTACGTTACAGGCAAGCGTATCTCGAGGCCTTTCAGTGCGGAAGATTTTACAATAACAAGAAGGGAAAATTAGAAATATTTACCACGACGAATGTGAATTATACTGACGATAGGGAAGAAAGTCCGTTGTAGCACTATAAAGACGGTTATAATACCTTGGTAACAAAAATGAGGCCCAGTTTTCCCATATCTCATTCCCAGCTGCCCCAACAACATAACACATTGGCTCTTTAATGTTTTTGAGATATTGTGAAATGTGTCTTTTCCGAGAATTTTAATCAAATATATCATAAAATAGAGCACATTGATATGTTTGCATGTTAAAAGAAAAATATAATTATCTCTAAAGTTGAATGTAAAGTACCTCTCTTTAGTCTTAAAACTGACAAAATTTTAATGTCCATACATTTCTTTTTGTCATGGATTTTCGTGTGATGTGTCTTCTTTTCCCTGTACAAATTTGAAAGAAAGAAGCAGTTTTGATGGAATTCGTTTATTTTAAGAGATGTATCGAGAGTAAGTTTCAATTTGTCATAAATAATAGACTTTTAGGTATATAGTGACGTGTATACTCTTCAGTACCTACCCTAATGGCTACCCTTAATTACCACCTAAGTGGAGAGAAGGTGGATATGGTGTGGACTGTACCGGAGTAGACACGCAGCTACTTCGTATCTCACCCGCAGTTACTACGCCGCCATCATCCGAAAATACACAAGTATCCTGATCTGCGAGTGTACGTCTAGTAAGTAGGTAATCCGTGTCTTCTCGGTAGTAGCTATGTAGCTACTTCCATGGAAAATCTAGTCATGTACCCATATTAAATAAGTTGCATAATATTCAAGGCTTATAAATATTCATCACTCCATCAATTTTGATTGGCTGAATGCCCCGCGGAATGTATTTCAGGGTATTGCGAGATTGTGCAAGTCTGTCTTTGCCAGCATGAAACAGGTGGTAAGCCACCTGTTCATACCACGGTCACAGCCGTCTCGAGGTAAATTGTACAGCCCAGGATGGTTCTCGTTTTTCAACTTGCTTGTTGCTGCAGTTTCGGGTTCTCAACTTGGTTTGGGTAGGGACGTGCCTTCGCGACTCTGGAAGTAGGACCATAGCTATCCACCCCCATACCATTTTGTTGCCAAAAAAAGGACCCATAGCTCTACCAGAGATGCAAATTTTGGGCCAAATTTAACCCAAATTTGCCATTTTCACCTCACATGTTGACTTTTGGGGGGGGGGGATTAGCAAATTTGGACAATTTTGGCTTCAATTGAGGAATTTGACTAATTTTCCAACAATTTTTAGAAAATTTTGGTTTTCTGATTGAGAAAATGTGATCTAATTTTCCACAAAATGGCCGAAAATTTTGAAAAAAAACGACCATTGCTATACCAAAATTGGCATGAAAAAAGGGGTCATTGATATACCAGAAGGTTGAAAATGGGACCGATGTCTGTGCCTCCCGGTATGGTCATTACTTTTCTGTTGAGAACCCCCCGGGCTTTCTGCCTGTATTAAAATACGCAAACATTACCAGTATGTCTTACGTTCATGGGCTAGTTAAAATTGGGACTGATCCGATTTTAATAAAAAAAATATTCAGCACACACATGTCATTTACAGCTAAACACCTTGAGATTGGGGGAGTTTTAGTTCATCAAAAAAAAATAAAAGGTCAAAATGAACAGTATCATCTTGCGGTCGCAACCGAGAGAATGTTCATAACCGCACCCTAGGAAACTTTTTGCTTATAAGATTTGGCAGATCCTCCAAATCTTGCTGGATGTCTCTTCAAGTGTTCACGTCGGTGTAGTTGAAGGGTCTTCTAAACTTGGGCATGCATGGAAGTTGTCAGCAAAACAAATCCGATACGATTTGGTCCTTGGCAAATAAGTGGCCCGATAAGTGGCCAGTAGAGCGAATTGACCTTGGGCAACAAGGGAGCAGATTGGAAGAACACCACCACATATTTGAGTCTGTGTTTTGTTGCGTCCACAAATACTACAGAGTCAATGTACAAAAAACAATAGGTCGTACATATGGTTGTGATTATTTTGGCATCAAGTGGTAATATCATACCGTATTTCTATTTAATTAGTTTCTACGAATTATTATGCATTCTATTGTTCTTGTTTTGGTATGGGAGAATTAAAAAAATGTTTTAACGAACAAAATCACATTTCCCTCAAACGTTTATTTTGCGTTCATCATCTGCCCTGAAAATTCTATATTCAAAGTTTGGGGCGGGGTAAATCAGCCATCGTGATTAAAACCCAGAACGTCTCTTGCGTGTTTTTTTTTCGTGTGTGTTTAAGATGGCTGGATTATTATGCTTATAATTAACTCATGAAACCCGCATGAAAAGCGAATAGTCATGGAATGTGTGGATTTTATTGACTGCAAGTCGCAGCATACGTATGATAATAAACATGCTTGGTTGACCTTATGAATTGTTAATGCTGTTACTACTCTGAAACGGTTCGGCCTGCTGAGCTTATAACAGAAGGTTTTTAAATTAAACACATAAAATATGTATAAGAAACTCAGCCTCTCTCGATTTTTCGATATGCATGTTTAAAATGCCATTTTTTTCAAACAGATGTTATTCTCCAGAATCCAATAGTGCGAAAAGTAATGAATATGATTGTCATGTTCCCTACATATGGCGGATTAATAATAATAATAATAATAATCGCAGAGATTTATATAGCGCCTTATGCTATTGGCCTCTAAGCGCTGTCACAAAAGGTCGCTGATCACTGTGCTCAACCATACCATAAACCATTTATAGAGCTGCAGCACAAACCAGTTTAGGAGACTGGTACCGGGGGCCGGAATAATAACATTTTGTTCATCTAGCTAAATGACGGTACGGGATGTGGACGTTCATGAAAACGGGTTTCGTGATTGGTGATGACAGAATTAAAAGTGGCGGCAATTTGCATACGACGCCATTTTCCAAAACGGGGAAAGCCCATCTTAAAGCCAAAACAACTAAGAAGACAATTTTGGTGTAAAAAGGTAAAATAATTGTTTTTGTCTGGGTCAAGGAGTTCAATTAACTAATCCCAAAACGATAAAATGTTGCCATGTGCCGATATTTCAGATGGCTGACATTTTATAGGCACAAACCTTACATTTCTTATTATATAGCATATGAAGATGATTGTTGTGGTTCAAAATTAAAGCTTTCAGGGTCAAGGAGTTCAATTTTAAACTATTTACAAACACTGTAAGATGAATATAAAAGTAATGGAAGTTGTCATACGTCACTATTTTCCTAAGAATCGTCAACATATAAAAGGCAAACTCATTTATACCTCATGCTATTACAGCACCTAAGATGACGATTTTTTGGGACATAAAGTGGATGTTTTTAGGTCAGGATTCCAACAGCAATATTCTCAAATCTGTCAGATGAATCGTGAGTCATTTTTATTATGGACTACCAATGTGACACCCAAAAAAGGACACCTTGACTACTCTTATTATTTCACCCAAACATATATCTGTAATTGCATGGGAATTTTGATATTTAGCCAGTATTACTTTAATAGAAAACTATTATTTGTTTGTTTCAGATAGGTCAAGGGGGAGTAAAAATGGCCCCGAATTTTGGACAATTAAATTGTCATGGTCACGTGCCCACCTATGGTAGTCAATTGCTTTGGGTTTTTCGTTCATAGGGGACATTATAAAGCGCAGTTAGGAAGTTCTAAGGAGGACGTTACTGAGAATTATGTGTTGATATTAATTATCAGCATCTTGGTTACTAAGATTTTATCACTTTGACACATTCAGCCTGACATTGACAGTAAGTGAACACTCTTGGGTATTGTATTTAAAATATTTGGCTATCTTGGAAAAAAAGTGGACAAAAATACAAAATTAAACATCACTTTTACAGTCATTCCTACAGTTTTGATAATAGTTTTATTGAACTCCTTGACCCAGGGGAAAAAACTCATTTTGACCCCAAAATCATCTCTAGGTTAATAATAAGAATTATACGGTTTTCTTTGACGAGATGTCGGCCATCTTGGAAAAATAGCCGTTTTTGATATTAATTTCCATGACTAAGGAAAATTCGTGGCAATTGTATATTGACCTTCTTGACCAGACAACATACATTCCGACACTAAGTCATTCATAGTAGTGCTACATTACCCTTTAAAAATGGCGGCCATTTTCGAAAATCTTGGTTTATCAAAATTGCCATCACTTTTATTTTTGTCATCACGTATTTTCATAACTACTATATCACCCAAGGATCAAATTGCTATGATAGCAAATGTTATATTCCGGCCCTGCGTGGTTTATGAGAAATACTAAGGCCCTTTTTCACCTGATGCTGCCAGCACATTAGCATCATTCAAGGGAGCAGCAGATCGTCGGATTCAGCGCTATCCCTTATCAGCAAACATACAATCGACTGAAAACCTCGCAGCGGGACCAGCTTCCCAAAAAATCGCCATGGGTAAATCGAGACAACAAGCGGTTAATTTCTTGTCCAGGAAATTACAAGATTGATAGCTGAATCTCACAGGCTCGAACGCACGCCTATACGCAGGGATGAGCATACACTGGGGTCGAGCGCTTACCTGACTTGAGCTATCTTGTCCGTTTAAAGAAGTGACGAACGTTAACTTCCCTGCTTGTACTCCAGATGTAATCCAGACCCAGGAACATCAGAATGGTTTCGAAAAAGTCGCTGACGGAATGAATTGTCCGGACTACGGAGAGTTCCATACTGTACGTGTTTTCTACACTTGGTTATGCTAAAGAATAACGCAAACCGAATGTGTGAGATAACGTCAATGGAAGACAGTGGTCTTCCAAAAAATGGGGGAAAATCGAAGACGTCGAAATGCAATGTGAATGAATAAAATCAAATTCCGTGAACAACAGCATAATGTCAACGGTATATATTAAAATTATTTTGAAGGTAGTCACGTGACCTCTTCCTAGCCATTCAATTTTCGAGTAGTCAAGCTGGGAGGTGGACTCCCGTGGGATTAATGATTAAGCATCACACCTATTAGATACCTTAAGTAGGTACCAGACACCAGAGGACAAGAAAAAGTTTGATGGAGAATTCCCAGGGGGGGGCCGGTTGGCAGATGGCCGGCCGATGCTTGATTTTCAAAATGGCGCCATTTTGGTATATTCAATATCATAACTCGAGTTGTGAATGTGATATAGGAAGCTAGTTTTGGTTGTGCCAAACACTTTGCATGTTAACAAACCTACAACTCTCTGGATAAAGATCATTAAAGTAGATTGTAGAGGCGGAACATTAAGACTGCCAGCCATTTTGATTTCAAAATGGCCGCCCAATTCCATATTTATTGTTTGCACTTACATCAAGTAATTTAGTTGATGAGTTAGTTCATACAAATTTAATTATGGTGTGACGTGACCACAGTCTCCATTTAAAACATTTTGCCGTAATTTCCTCATATTTGGTACCCGTAGTGTTAGTCAAGGGATGTGGAATGCCCGCGTGTGAGTTTCAAACCCCATGGCTGCCATTTTGGTGAATTTTCAAATCATAACCCGCGTTGTGAATGTGCTAGGAAGGGCGAAGCTATTTTGGTACCGGTACCAAAACTTCATTTTAAACACCTACAACTCTTTGGAAAGGATTTTTATATCTAAAAGCTAGATTAGAAGAGGAACATTACGACTGGCAGCCCCACACCTGTTTGTTTTCCAAAACTGGCCGCCAATTACCATGTTTATTGTACATTTTCAGCAAGTAGTTAATTTTAGTGTTGCGTTTCATATAAATTTAATTATGGTGACACAGTCTCCATTTATAAGTCAAGAGTCTATAAAGCTGTTTCCTATTTGGTAAAGAGTAAAAATCTACCTTGCCAACAAAAATGCTTAAAATTATGAAAAAAAAATGAGAAAAACAATTATCTGGAAGCATTTTGTGAAAGCTATTGTCGTTTTAACACACCGGAGGAAAGTTTTACGGGGGTGCAACTGACACCCCACCCCATGGTAAACAAGGGAAGTTACACAAGCTAACAAAAACACCTGTCCACAATATACATGAACAACCCATATCAATCACCCCCACTTGTAGATAGTAGAGCAGCTTAGAGCAGTCTATTTTGTATGCGTACATTAAAAAAAATTACCTGTGGGGTCGTCCGTGAGTGTTGTATTGGAGCTGGATGTGGAGAGTAAGTAAAAGTACTCTATTTGGTATGAGATCCTAAAACTGCATTGTGTAGTTGTTTAATGTATAATTCCCAAAAATATGATTTATCAAGAACAAGCTCACTATTATAATTTCACTTTGCAGGAGTCCTATTAACCGAAACAGATAGGCAGAATGCCCACAAAACAGCCAAAGTGAGCATATTTTAAACTTCTTTTTAAAAGTGCACTTTGGAGTTGTTT
>JAMKCH010020467.1:0-43833 GCA_023653785.1 Ophioderma brevispina | reverse complement strand
TATTTACGGAAATAATACATTGGATGGTCGCGCTATACGCAGGTTATAATGTTAGATAAATTTAAAACCCACCTTGTTCATTTTGTTTTGTTTAATTTGCAATTAAAAACCCAATTCTAATTCCTCATTCAGTTACTTCCAGTTCTATCTGGAATAGCTCCTGCAAATCTTAGAAGGAACCTTCAGACGATCAAGGCTGCAGAAAATGTGAGACCTGGTAGTCTAATCCCACCACCAAACACCTTTGGGATCAGAGGAATTCACGGAAATACTTGCTACCCAATCCCATGACACTGCAGTCGCAGTATTCCTATCGATCATCTTGGATCAATGACAGATGGTGTGAGCAATGGTCATCCTCTACCTTGAACTAAAGCAGTTTGTGGAAGCCATCTCGCAAGCCCAAAGGCTGGACTTATAGGAAAGCATGGGTCAACCTCAACAGTCAGAACTGGCGTTGGTCGTACAAAGAACTTCTTCAAAAGCATCGGAGTAGAACCATCACCAACTGCGATTGTGGAGAGTTACAAACCATTAGCAACATCATAGATGGACTGTGAGGTTTACAAGTCCCCAAGAGGAATTCCAGGCTGATCAACCTGGATGTATGGGAAAGATCAGCTGGTAAAGGGACGGATCTTCCATGTGATTTGGACTTGCACGAACGAACGGGAGTTACTTCCATTGAACTCCGGGACAGATTTGAGCAAACTTGTTCAGCTTCTTCTTGGTTCATGTTAACTTAAATTAAATCTCCCTTGATAATGGTTGTTATTACAGTAACCCAAGACAATTCCTGTAGCACCAACGGGCACCTGTGATTCTATGGGAGGAGTCGTGTCAGCAATTGTAAGATCAGATAACATGAAGTCAAAATTAGCGCATACTGGGCAGAAAGGAGTTAAAAAAGACAGAAAGTACTAAGGGTGTAACCACCAAGTAGTAATCTCGATAGAAAAATATTTGCAAGAGTTAAACCAATAACACGACATTTTGAAGAGCGCCTAAACAGTTGTGTTGGTTAAGTCTTGTACACTATAACCCGTGACTGTAATGTACTCAAAAGTGTAACATTGCGTCATAAAGAAAGGAGTTTGTAATAGATGCGGGAATTCAACGCAGCGATGGAAACGTGGAAAAGTTCTGTCTCCAGCCGTCCATGTATGAAATAGCACAAGGGCGTATCCAGATGGACAACCCCCTGGGGGCAAACTGAGGATGACCTTTTGGCGCCCAGTGGAAATTTGACAAATGGCAGCGCCTTCGCACGTTTGTGTATAATGTATAAACAAACATGTTTTGCGTGAGCGCAGCAGAGCGGAAAATTTTTAAATGGTGTCGGCAAAGGACAGTTTTGTCTGGGAACGCCCTGCAAGGGAAAAATAACAGTTAGTTCCAAAACTCCGAACAACTAGTTTGTTAAATAACCAGCGCAAACTTAACGCGAAAAAGGTGAGAAACCGTGGTTCGGAGTAGATGATTAGTTTGTTAATGAATTAATGCAGCTACATTTTCCTTGATTTTGCGTTAGCTCATCTTGGAGCTCATTTGATTTTTTTTCTCATAATAACTAATCAATTGATTTCCTTTATGGGAGCCCTTTCTTGACTTTTGCGTACATTTTGATCTCTATATCATATTTTTTGATTTCTCTTTTGCACCGCTTAAAGTTTTTTTCAACCCCTTCCTTCTTTTATGTTTTTGACACCCCTTTTTGTATTTATATATATCCCCGTTTTGTCCAGTTTCCGTTTCTGTTTTAGCGTACCTTTCCTATTTTTTCAACGCCTTTTCCTTTTGATAAGGTTAGTCTGTATATTGGAATTGGTCGGGCGGGGGGGGGGAGGTCGGATTTATTTGGCTCCCTCGGAAAATTAGCACTATATATAAATGAGCCAGTAAATAGGTATATAGATTCTATGGTGTTAAAGGCTATGATACGGTCATTATTCTGTTATAACTGTGCTAAAACGGTTTACTACAAAAGGCCACACCCATAAAACCAATCTTATACGTTAGCTTCACGAAAAAAGGCGATCAATAGACATATCAGGCTAGAAACGAATTTGAGCAAAAATGCCGGAAAATGTGGTGCGAGAGGGCCAGGTCCTGTCAATAGGTCGGGTATACGTTGTGGTGCATGAGCGCCGTAGTCTAGTGTGCAGTGTATACGTTCGTGCTCGGACCTCGTGGAGCAATAGGCGTGGTAGGACCCCATATACATGGGAATGAGACTTAATTTGCATATAAATAACCGTTTCAGCAGTCTAGGGATTTTGAAGGCGCGAAAATGTGAACTTTTCAAATGCATTTTTCTCCAAATTTCTTCTACGAACTAAAAGTTCGCAGAACCAAAATTGCTTAACTCCATTTCAATTCAAATTACAAAAAAACAAAAAATATGAATGATTTCATCAAGCGGTTTTGGAGGAGGCAATCAGGGCATTAATGCCCCGATTTTCGGTTTTTTCAATGAGAATAATAAACTCCGTGAGGATCAATGTCTGATGTTCATGACAGAGTCTGTTTAATACAAGGCTGACATGCCTGAGTGATGATATGCTAGGCGCATATATTACATCTCCCTTTCTTTAGAGCTATGAAAATATCTCCTTTCTTTAGAGTTCAAAAGTGTCATTTGAAATATCAGATGTAAAATGCTCTCTGTGCAAAGTCACTTGTAGATGATGATTAAACAAATGATTTCAGAAAAATTACTTTGATTCAGAATTTGTTTTCAGCTTCGTGCCATTTCACTAAAAAACTTTGGGCCAAAAAACTAAGTGTAGCAATCAATATGATAGTCTCTGAGTAGTATTGGAGCAATCTTGAGTTTCAGTTAAGTTTACAAGTTAAAGGTCATCTGGAATGGAATGTAAATATCATTCCAATGGAACTTTAAAGGCACAATGATGATTTATAAAATGCAAGCAGAACACGATCTTGCTTGGACTCTATTAAGATAATAAAATTAGCAAGTAGTTGGATTAAACTTAAAAACTACTCAAAATATTGTAGCGGGAAACGGAAGCGCCACGGAGGACTCGCGGGTAAGTTGCAAGGGGACAGAACCTTGCGCTCCTTCGGAATGAGCACGTGACTCGGTAAAATTCAGTTTTCAAGTTCTTTTATTACAATCAGCCGTCACCTCATCGTCAGGTTCATCACAACGTCGAGTACCTGTGGTAGTGTCTTACAGGAAACTGCGATTATATGTTCTTTATAAATATTTACACACTTCCATTTACATACATAATTTACATACCCTTTCTCGTCTTCTAATCACCACATAAATACAGTGCACAATTTTAATAGACTTTAATAGTGAAAATCTCTACCCCCCACCCACCCCAACGGTTAGTCATCAAATCGAAAATCGGCAGCATGCCAGAAAAATATACCATAAATGGACTAGTGAGTGTACATGCACACATCAACCTACATCTTTGTATAACAGAATATTTATGTCAACAATAGGTAAGTTTTGGAAAATGTTCAATTTGGGAAATCACAAAGTCAGAAATCTCCTAAGTGTGTTAATTAAAAAGCCAAATTTTGAAATGTAAATTTTATCTCTTTTCTAAAACTCGGATTAAAATTTGGCCAGGGGGACCCCCCTCTAGGCACTGGCCGGCAAACCTTAATACAAACCTATGACACATATGTTTGCATTTATACACATGGGAGTTTTGATATCTTACACACAAGACACTCTAAGTAATAAAAACCAGGCCACTGTTTGGTTCAAACATACCAGGCCATGAAGAGTCGAGTGGGACATCGTCCCTGAAGCGTTCGGTGGGACCTCGTCCCTGAAAGGTAGAGTGGGACTTGTCCTGAAGCGTCGAGTGGGGACCTCGTCCTGAAGCGTCGAGTGGGACCTCGTCCCTGAAGCGGAGAGTGGGAACTTCGTTCCCTGAAGAGTGGGAACCTCGTCCCTGAAGTGTAAAGTGGGACCTCGTCCCTGAAGGGTAAAGTGGGACCTCGTCCCTGAAGCGTCCAGTGGGACCTCGTCCTGAGCGTGAGTTGGGACCTCGTCCCTTGAAGTGTCGGTGGGCCTCGTCCATGAAGAGTCGAGTGGGACCTTGTCCCTGAGCGTCGCGAGTGAGACCTCGTCCCTGAAGTGTAAAGTGGGACCTCGTCCCTGAGCGTACGTCGATGGGACCTCGTCCCTGAAGCGCAGAGTGGTCGAGTGGACCTCGTCCTGAAGTGTCGAGGGGACCTAGTCCCTGAAGTGTAGAGTGGGACCCTCGTCCCTGGAGCGTCGAGTGGGACCTCGTCCCGGATGAAGTGTAGAGTGGACCTCGTCCCTGACGTGTTGAGGTGGGACCTCGTCACTGAAGTGTAGAGTGGGGACCTCGTCCTGAAGTGTAGAGTGGGACACGTCCCTGAAGTGTAGAGTGGGACCTCGTCCCTGAAGTGTTGAGTGCAAGGTTTGAAAAAAAAAAAAACCAACAATGCCCTAGCTTACCTTTAATAGCTGCAATACAAATCATGGTTAAGCCAAAAATAATGAAATAAGAAGATGAGGTCATTATCCTTTTCTATGATATTATTTCCATCAACTTCCTTATTTATCTCATCTTGTTTTGACTCACATCACCCCCCGATCAAATACATACACGCCATGATGTGAGTATTCCCAGTTCTTAGTTACACATTTACACTAACTATAGGGAGGGGCAATGTGTTCCCAGCATCTAAATCATCATAGAAATAAATCCTCTATTCCGTCTATTACATAGGGGCCAGTCATAATATTTTTCCCTATGAGAGCATGTTCCTAACTCTCCCTACAGAATGATAATTATTTTAATTGAAGTTTAGTATTCGCAAAAAAACATAAAATAACAACATTTAATTAATCAAACCTCCATAAATGCAGGAAGATGTGATAAATTTCTAAAACTGTTGGAGTGCAAGGTTGAAAGTAGCATGTTATTTAGAGTTATGTTAATATTTAGTATTATTTTATTCACCAATAAGTATTCCAAAACAATAAAAGAAGAATAACAAAACTTCCCCTTTAATTTAGACGGAACAATAGCCTTGTCTTCACCTATATAATATAATATTATTAAACTATTAACATGAAGTAATCTCTCCTAAACTAAACCAGTTGAAGCGAAAAATATTGAACTATGCTTAATCACGCCTAACTTCATTAAAGGCTTCACATTCTCTACCTCTCTATGATTTGCAGTTTTCGGTGCGCGTGTGCAGTAACATACAATGGAATGGACTAAAGTTTACCTGAATTAATCCTTCATGGAATTTAAACGAGAAAAATATTATCACGTCTTGAGCAATCCTACTCATTACAAGTCTTCACATAATAAAACCAAACATAATGATAGTTATTCTTCTATTCTCCTAATCATTTGCAGTTCAGTGCGCATGTGCAGTACCTTACAGTGAATGACCAAGTGTTTATATGAAATTAATCCTTCATTGAATTGAGAGGAAAATATTTATATTTTGTCTTGAGCACTCCTTAACTCATTACAAGACTTCACATAATAACAACATCATTATAATTTTCTTCTAGCCTAATAGTGCAGTTCAGTGCGCATGTGCAGTACTTTTAACAAGAATGACCTTTGGAAATTTGCATAGTGACCGTGAATCAATTACAATAAAAAATTCAAAGAGGAGAAAGATTTCAGATGGCATTTTCACCAAACAAAATCTTATTATTTCCAAAAAAAACTCACTAAATATATTCCCAATTTCATCTATTAATATTTACAGACAGTCAAACATCATTACTCAAGATAATATCTCGCAAAAACAATCCCATCAAGTAGATATGGCGACCCCTAATCAGCCTGCCTTGTAAACAAACAACCATGCCCCACGCATCAATGAGGAAACGCTATACCGTACGGAGCAAGGAGACAAGGTCCAGGGTTTCGCGCATCACACAATAATTGCGTAACCGTAGTGTGTGTGCATGAAAAGCAAGACGTACGCGCCGTCCACAGTAACCGCTGTTGTACCATAGGAGTTGTGCGGGACATGTACAAAAATGGCCCGCAATGTGTTAAAAACCTCCGTTCTCCTTCAAATTCGTTTTATAAAGTGAGTTGACAACAAAACCACACACCAACTAATCTCCCATTCCTGCAGAGATGGTATGCAATTAATGATTTTAAGATTATTTAACGAATAATTGAAATTCAAGTGATTTCTGAGGGTTAATGTCATTGGCAGTACAGCATGCACATGCTATTACTTCTCGATTTTTCACCAATGTTTTGCAACTTTCGCAATACCTATTTATAGACAGTAAATCAAATCCTAGCGGTGATATTGAATGACAAAAGTATTAGCTTGAAGCTATCTGACATGATTAATAACTTTAATTACGAAAATTTTGACTTCATTTTCAACATGTGTGGACGAGTAAGTTTTGAATTCCCACACAATTTTCGACAAGATTTCTTCATAAATCTAACCTAACGTCACAATCGTTGATTATTCATGCTTCAGC
Source organism: Ophioderma brevispina (assembly GCA_023653785.1). NCBI lineage: Eukaryota > Metazoa > Echinodermata > Ophiuroidea > Amphilepidida > Ophiodermatidae > Ophioderma > Ophioderma brevispina. The sequence goes on along the minus strand of JAMKCH010020467.1, from coordinate 37,340 downwards.
CTACAATATTTTTCATAAAAATGTATTGAAATATGGAACTTGCCCAATCCAAAAGGTACAGAAAGTCTTCAAAACAACAGCAATCCAGAACTTGAACGCACCTGTGTGGGTGTGGTAGTGTCACATCAAACTGAGCCTTTTCCTTTTTCTGTGCTGCCTACCGCGTGGGTGATTGATCACGCCTGGGCGCCGACGCGCGGATTGGCAGGTACATGACCTCCGTGGCGGTCTTCGCGTGGATTAGCAACAGGCGTGACCTTTCTAAAGAGATCACTATTCTTACATGACTTTGCATATTATTACGACGTAATGGAAAGTAATTTGTAAGCAGAGAGCTAGGGATAACCATTGAGACATTATTGCTTGACAAATAAAAACCCTAAGAAAATACAGGCTAACTCCAAGTCCGTTTTTCACTATCTACCAAAATTAGAATATCACAAGTGTTTTCAACTTTACCAAGAATGATTAACTTCAAAGAAATTTGGGTTATTGACAAAACTGTTAATGTGCCTGTCCTAAGTGTTGTCCAATCACCAGTTTAATTTCTTTGGAGCTCACATGTCTGGGGCGGTTCTCTGACTGGTGTTGATGATGGCGGTTTGGCTTTCTCTGGCCACTGGTTTCTTCGTGCTGTGCTACTTGTCGCTGTGTGGTGTTGTGCGCTTGTCCCTCGTGTCTAGGATGTTTTACTGGAGCTGGGGTTGCTGGTTGTTGTCTGGCTGGAATGGTCTGTGTAGGTGGACTGGTTGACTTCACTGAACTGGCACTTTGCCTTCACTGGTTGACGTGTGCTAGCCACTGATAGAAGCAAATCTATGTACTTCGTTGCTCAATGTGAGATTCTTGAGATCTCGTCGGTTCCCTGCGGTCTTTCTTCCATGTTACTCACAGACATAAGATCTTGGGTGTTGTTTGTTTTCAAGAACTGTGCCGTAGCCATTGTTTAGATCCTGGAATTGGTGACATTCTAACCGGATCACCTGTTTTAGGCAGGCAAGATCTTGACCAGCTTTCTTGTCATAGTACTTTTGCTGCGTAGCTTTTTCTTTAGTGTTACTCTGTTTGACAGCTTTGATGTCAACTGTCTTAGGTTGTAAGTACTTGTCTTGCAGCGGGTACTTTGTTTCTTGGTCTCTACTCATGAGTAGTTGTGCTGTGAAAAGTTCAGTCCTTTCAAAGTTGTAGTGCGTAATTTAGTAATGCTAATGTTTGTCTTTACATTTCTTCCACAACGTTTGACTGTTTGGACAGCTCTTTCTGCTTCCCCATTGGGATTGTTGGGTATAAGCTATTATGTAGTATGCTCTATTTGATACTCTCTACATAAGTCCTCGAATTCTCTTGAAGAAAACTGTGGACCGTTGTCTGATCTCAACTTCCCGGTATGCCTGACGCAATTGGACTTAAGTTTCTCAATTGGTTTAGAACTGCTAGATCATCAAGTTTGTCTACTTCAATTAGCGAGAGTAATAGTCAAGGTAAGCAATATTGCTCTCTTTCACAATCAAAGAATACTCAGAAATCAACTCCATCCATTGGTTAAAGTCAGGGAGTGGTGTTGGTTTCATTGTGTCTTTGTGTTTTTATTTTGGTATGTTTGGCCTTTGGCACAGTCTTCTACCATCTTTCTCATCTCCGATCACAGTCCGGGCCAAAACAAGGTTTATCGGTCTCGTTGTTTTGCAAATTGGTGATTCCCTGGTGTGACTCATTCCTGTACCAACCTATTTTTCTTAAGCTTGGTGGAACTACATTATTCATGCCTTTGTAGACTATCCATCTGATACTGCGAGTTCATCACGAAAACCATAGTATTCTCTCTGATGGGAGTGTGGTGTCCACGTCGGTATCAGGCCAACCTTTCAAGATCATGGAGTGCAAATCATCAGCTCATTAGCGGTGGCGGCTGAAAATCTTGATAACGAGACGGAGTTACTGCTATGAATGTACCATTTACCATTATTGGTTAATATCTGGTTCCTTGTCTGGAAGTTTGCTTCTGCTTAGGGCATCTCGCCATCGGAATGTCCTGATCCTGGTTGTAACTGTCCATCAGATCATAGGCTTGTAGTCCTAAGTATCATGTTTTTCAATCTCATTGGTGCTGACAGAAGTGGTTTTGCAAATATGATGGCAAAGGTTTGTGACAACTTTCCACTTTCACTGTCTGCCAAAGATGTAGTAGTGAAACTTCTTGCAAATGGACAATCGCTAACATCTCTTTTTCGATCTGTGCTATCGCTGTTCTGTATCTCCTCGCTCTGGAATAATTGATATGGGGTTTCCATTTTGCAATGAGTAACTCCTCCAGGACAAAACTGCTTGATCACACTGATTGTGAGCTTCTTTGTTCTGTTATAGTATGCTAACACTGGATGAGTCATAGCTTCTTCAATCTTGTTAAAGCTTTCTATGGAACATGAGTCCTGTCTTGGTTACTTCTCTTAAGGGTGCATCAACCTCACTCAAGTTTGGTATAAACTTGGACAGATACGTGACGAATCCTAAGAATCTCTTAACACCTTCTTTGTCAGTTGGTGCTGGCATCTCAGCTACAGCTCTGATCTTGTCCGGATCTGGTTGGAGTCCTTCACTGGACTAATGGTCCCACATACACGACTCTCTTCTGATCTGCTTTGACTTTGTCAAATTCGCTTCAGATTATACTCCGTTGCTTTGTCTATGACTTGTTTCATGATGGCATATGATCTTTTCAGATCTTTCCTGCTATGAGAATGTCGTCCATCACAGCTTGTGCTCCTTCTTACCTTCCCACATTTTGTTCCATGATCTCTGGAAGATTTCTGGTGCACATTTAGTCCAAAGGGAGCCTGAGATACGGTAAACGCCTCCTATTGTGAGTTGAACACGTCAGGAAGCTAGATCATAGTCTAGTTTGATCTGATAAAATCCAAACTCTTTGCATCAATGACTGAACAGATCTTTGCCCTTGTGGCAAGAATCAACTACTTCTTCTCCAGTAGGGATGTGTAAGTTTCCCTTCTTACTGCTTTATTCATGTCTTTTTGGATCTAAGCAAATGCGGACTTTGTCATTCTCAGCACTGTAACCATAGAGTTAACCCATCTGAGCTCTGTTACTTGGTTTATCTGCAAGATCTTCCATTTCTTTAAGCTTCTTATTCACTTCGCATTTAGGGGCCTTTTGGTCATTCTTCTAGTGCGTGTACCACTGTTTCACTGTGGACTAACTTGATGGTGTAGGTTCCAGGTAAGTGTTCCTGTGCGCTTCTTTAGTTGCGGAAATTCTTTCTGAAACTGCACGTTGTATGTTCTCTCAATTAGACCTAACTGACTGCAAATTTCTTCTGAGACAGGGTGCTACCTGCAGTTTGTACCACAGAAAATGTTGCTCACCTTATGTGTTTTTATTTCAATGTATGGTCTTTCCCTTTAATGTCTAGCTGTGTCCCGAATACGACATTCAAATCTGTGAGTGGTTTTTTTCAGAAGTGGTGGCTTCTTCACTAGGCCATTATACGTGCTAATACGGTTGTGCATCGTTTTTGCGCCTGTGTCCCTAGTTTGCATACGCAATTCTTCCCTTGCACTTCAACAAATTCATACCACTTTCATCCATTTCTGTTATGGTATTTTCATCTACAGCATAAACAGGATGAAGGTACATGTCGTCGTCATAATCGAAGACTTTTTCTGAGTTTTTCTTCCATACTCATGGCTAGATCTTCAACTTGGTTGGTTGTTTCCCTATTTTTCTTCTTGAAGCAATACCGTGGCAAAGTGGTTCTTCCATTACATTATCACATATTTTGTTCTTGGCTGGCATGTTTCATCTTTGCCATGACGACTGTATCCACACTTAGGCATTTTTTCCTTAGTTTCTTTGGTTGCCTTGGTTACTGCCACCTTGGTTACGGTTGCTTTGGTTACGGTGTTACTTTGGTTACGGTTGGCTTTGTTACGTTTTGGTTGCTTTTTTTTTGGTTTGGTTACTTGTGGTTTTCTTTTGACGTCCTTCTATTTTTGACTTTCATCCCAACGCGCATTGACGAATTTCCTTCCGACCGCTGATGCTCATTCTGTCTAATTGGTTTCATAATTTCTACCAAATTCAATCTCTTTGGCCAGTGTTATGGTGTCTCCTTCTCATGCACTTCTCTTTTACCTTTTTTTCATGTAAGGATCGCAGGACTATACAGTCTCTTACCATTCGATCTCGTCGGTGTAACCACAATCTTTCACCAAAATCTTCAAATCTGTTACGAAGTTGTCAAACTTCTCCGTTTCTGCCTGTTTTGGTTATTGAAGGTGACCGTACCTCTTATTTGGTTAGTTGTGGGTGCCACTACTTCAGCGGATTTAGCGTATACACCTTCAAGTGTATCTTGTTCTGTCGCTTCACCTTCTGCAGCGGCTGGAGAACATTCAAAAGTTCCATATACTTCTCGCCTTTGTCCCCTATAACGTCAACAGGGGTCCTCCAAGGAACTGGCAAGTTGTCTTAAAACTCTTCCATTCCTTGTTCAGGTCATTGCATTCCAGTTCAGTGGGATGGCTTATTTGACGCCATTTTTAATTCAATAACAACAAAAATTCTGTATACAGATCTGTAAACGAAATTGCTGGGGGCGTGTATTGAAGGTGCGTCCTTTCGGTACCCTGCGCGGCTGCTCGGAACTCTGAACACCCTCCATCTCATGTAAACGAATTGCAATTGTATGTCACTATGTGTGTCAGTGCGTATCGTTACCCTACACGCTGCTACGCGGAGATTGGAGTACAGCGCCACAGTTCCAGTTTGTAACGAATGGCTGTAGCCTGTCCTGTGAAGTGCATCTATCGGTACCCTAAACAGATTTCATACTGAAACTTTAATTCTTAGTTTTCACTGATCTGTTTTTTTTCAGGATTTATCATGTTTTATACCAGCAAATTCACTAATTCCACTTTTCAATCAGCTTACACTTCATAGAGTCTTATGAGTCGTCTCTTCATTGAGATTCACTTTTTTTTTCCAACTGACCACATAAGCTTAAATCGTCCTATACAGATCGTTTGTTTTGTCCTACGTAAACGCTGTTGTATTACATTGCAAAGCTTCAAAATTTGGAAACCTTCAACAACAATCACATGTGACAATCTTTTTTCGTCACTTTTTTTGTGTGCTTCCCATTTACTTACTACCTCCAAATGTTATCATATGGTAGGCTGGTTGTTATGCCTATATTTATGCGATCGTCTTTATTTTGGGCCTTTTGTCGAACATAATAGAGCCTTCTTGCTAACTCCGTGAGGCTCAATGTCTGATGTTCATGACAGTCTGTTTAATACAGGCTGACATGCCTGTGATCTGATGATATGCTAGGCGCATATATTACATAGAGCTCCACAGGAGCCTGGCAACGTCCAAAATCCCAACTCTAGAATCGAACCTCGGGCGTCCTTCCCCCTGGAATTGGTCCCGACTTTTGAGAGTCCAAAATGTGTCGGCAGCAGACAATAAGTTTCACGTACATTGGGGGGTAGGTACTGCCTTTTGCATTTTGAGTGAAAATTGAACTTCTGTCGCGGTATTGTTATAGGGAGCAGAACTTGGTGGCTATAAATTGAATATGTTATGTGGTTGAAGTCTTTCCATGGCCGAAATCTTGTGTTTGTGTTTTGGTGATGAAAAAGGGAGATTTTTTGATGAATTCTGGGGCAAGTTATTCAAGAAATGAAGTACTCTGAGACATGCCATTGTGGAATATTCCACGGTCCTAATGGGGTATCGATTGAAGGAAACTATAATGAGTGTGTCTTTGAGAGAGAGAGAGGTGAATACAATATAAACTATGGAATCTGAAGGCATTTGGGGATAATTTATTAGCAGAGAACATTTTAGATTTATTACTGAGAATAAGATAAGTTTGTTGTTTTTTAATTGGACTAGAATGTTACCTTTTTTTTGCAAAGATAGTTTCACTTGCATTTTGGCTTATAATGAATGTGGAAGCAAAGCAAAACCAAATTCCAATACCCCATAATACATTGGTGTCCATTATCCAAACTAATCGCTGGTAAAATATGTAACATCACCTTTGTACATGCAGTCGAGTCTCATCTATTGTGGTTTATGGGATATAGTGAAATGATTAAATATTCTAATCTTAACTCTTCTCACCTAATTTGTGGCGTCTTAATGGTTTGCAGAAACATCAAGTAATCAATATCCCAATATCCCATAATACATCGTGTCAAATTATTCGTATACACAGGCATATAGCAGAATCACACTGTGATCATCAAGGTCCCATATTGTCAGCTGATATTGTGTTGTGGATGCTTATTCATCATGTTATTGTCCTTGGCCACTTAGTTGCTTCTGCGCCATGGGCTTCCCTGCTAAGGCCTATCCTGTTTATTGTCATAATTGCCAATGTTTATTTTCTTACTAATATATAAAATTTAAATAATTTTGCTTATGCGGTGATAGAGTTATTAAAGCCAAAAATGTTTAATGATACTAAAAAAGCATCCGCCCCATTTGGATATCTTACAGAACATTCATGTGGTCAATATATTTTTTTTGGAATCTGATTTGCCTTTTTTAATAGGCCCCTTAGATTGAAAACAAAATTGGAGGAAACTTTGTAGGCTTTTGAACTAAAATTTGCTCAAATTCCCTGAGGAAAAAAGGGAGAGTATGAAGTGAGAGAGCGAGAGACCGAAGGGGGGGGACTCTAGTAGGGATGTGTGTCGCCACTTCTGAACTTAGGGATTTGGGAACTGATGTGTCTTTAATTAGGGCCTTAGAATGGATTTGGAGGAAATATGTAGGCTTTAGAACTCCAATTCGGCTCACATACGCTTCTGAGGCAACAATTTTTCCCCAAAATTGTTTTTTGAAAAAACTAAATTATACTTCAACTGGAAGTATTATGAACTCAGTGCTGGAGTGCTGGAGAGGGCGGTGTGAAATGGGGTTGTTGGATAGAAGAACCCTGGGTGGTTTGGAAAGAGAACCATTGATAGTTGGGAAGTGGACCTTGGGTAACTGGTAATTTGAAACTTGGTTTATTTCAGAAAAGTCATGTGGTCTGGAAAGAGACCCCTGAGTATTTGGGGGATTGGCCTATTTGGGTTAGTTGTGAAAAGGGCATCGTGTTATATGAGGAGATCTTAATTTACTTGAGAGATCTCGTGGCAGCTGGTAAGGGGCTCGAGACAGAAGAAAAGGGTTTTTGTGTAGTTGAGAAGGGACACTGTGTCAGTTTAGGACCCTTGACTTATAGTTGGCAAGGGGCCCGGGTTATGTAAAACGGGGCCCCTAGGGTTAGGGTGACACAAGTTTACTAACTCAGGTCACGTCTGATAAGATTCTGCACGGAACCTAACAACCACCCCCCCACAAATCGCGAAGGTCCAAGAACCCGCGAAATTCTAGTTCTTTCTGTTTTGACGTCCCTTACTCCAATTTCCTTTGCTATTTCTTTCTTTGCGTCCCGTTTCCTTAAACTATTTAAAACCCTTTTTATTTGTTGCTTTTTAGCCCTATGCCTAACTTTTTCTCGACCTTTTATGTTTTTACTTTTGACGCCCCTTTATTTGTCTTACTTACTCTTCTCTTTTCTTTCCACCTCCCTTTGGAAACCAGTACTAATGACTTGGACACGAACGACGAACCTTCCTTTGTTCCTTTTTGGTGTCCCTTTCCATTTCTCCGTTTTTTTCTTTTCTTTCTTTTCCTTTTTCTGCACCTTATCACACCCATCGTTTTCTCTATTACTTTGTTTTCTTATACTATAAAGCTTTTTGCGCCCCTTGCCTGTACTATGTTTATACGTTTCTCTTTTTCTTCTCATTTTGGTTGCACATTGTTATTCGGATTTCCTTTTATAATCCCCCCACTCTCCAGAACTGTTGGTTATCACTTTTAACCAACAGTTTGACAGGTGAACAGCCCAACGTTGGGAGAATTGTTACCCATTTGTTGGGTAATATCGCATATATGGGGCATATTGTACCCCACAGTGGTCCAGACTTGCCCAATAAATGGCTAAATAATAGACACTACCCAATAATGGGTAAAAAATTACCCATTTGTTGGGCTGTTCCCCTGTTAATACATGCAGTTCGCCTAATTTGGGCGCTCCTTAGCTTTCCTTACGTTCCATCCTTGTATTGTCCCCCTTCCTTTCATTTCCCTTTCCGCCCATCTACCCCTTCTCCCTTTCTTTCCCTTCCCTCCCCTTCTATCTTCTATGGGCTTCTTGTCTTCCCCTTTCCTTTCCCCTTCACTCTCCTTTCCTTTCCTTTCTTCCTTCCCCTTTCCCCCTTCCTTTCCCTTTTCTTCTTCTCCCTTTTTTCTCTTTTCTTCGTTTTGTTGCGCCCCCTTGGGCCACCGGTGGGGGGGGGAAGCGCCCTCAATGCCCCCAAGATACGCCACTGTCAGGCGGCAATCTCCAACAAGCTTATGTTTCGAAACGGGGTATATACCCTATACGGGGTATATACCAGCAAATACCCTGTTTGTGAGAGCACCGAGATCTCATATGGACGGAATACTGTAAAATCAATCCCTCCTGGCAAATGTGTATCTTATGATTGGCTTTTAATGCCAATTTACTCGCTTTTTCAGGTTTTTAGGTCGTCGTAGGAAACTAGATGGCCCATATGCCGTGTATCGTCTGCGGCGGCGGCGGCGTCTGGCGTCGTCGTCGTGAGCTTTTGCTTGTGAACAAAACTGTAGATCTGACGTCATACAGGGCTGAATTTGGTGGAATGGGTGCGGGCTCAATCTCACTGTTAATTAGATCAGTATTTATGCATTCTAAGTATAATTTGGCAGTATATTGATTAGCATATTTGACCTATTTTCATGGTTTTCATTGCACTTTTCATGTGAATAAAATATCTTGAGATCTGTACGTCATACAGGACTGAAATTTGGCGAAAGGGTGGGGGCTATACAGATTTTCGAACTGCCTTCGTTTACAACAGTAATGATATGTAATTTAAGTACCTAATTTGCATCATTAAGCATACTTTTGACCTATTTGCATGATTTTCATTGACACTTTGTGAGCAAAAATAGCTGAGATCTTAGCGTCGCAGCAGGGCTGAAATTTTGGTGGCTCGAATTCATTTGGGGTGTGTCCGGGGGTGGTTGGGGGTATGCCGGTGTGGCGGGGGTATGGGGTGTGGTCGGGGTTAGGGGGTGTGGTCCAGGGGATGGAGGAAGTGTGGCTCGGGGTATGGGGTGTTTTCGGGGGTATTGCATAGGCTGACACTTATGAGGGTGTGGTCCATTGATATGGGGTGGGGGGGTGTGGTCTGGGATCTGTGGGTGTGGTCTGGGATATGGGGGTGTGGTCTTGGAAGTATGGGTGTTGCCATGGTATGGGGGTGTGGAGTGTGTGTGTTGGGTGTGGTTTGTGGGTATGGGTGTGTGTGGTGTTCTGTGGGTATGTGTGTCTGGTGGTATGGAGTGTGGTCTGGGTGGGGTATGGGTTGTTCTCTTCGGGGGTATTGGAGGTTGGTCCGGGGTATGGTGGTGTGGTCTGGAGGTATGGGTTGTGGTCTGGGAGTATGGGTTGGTCTTGGGATATTGGGTGCTCTTGGAAGATGTGCAGGTGTGTCTGTGGGTGTGAGGTGTGGATTGGGATGTGGTCGCGTGTCTGGGGGTGTGGTCCGGGGTATGGGGTGTGGTCGCGAGGTATGGGATGTGGTCGGGTATTGCATCGTGCTGCCACTGTGAGGGTGTGGTGTGTGTCGCAGTGATATGGGGTGTGATCTGGGGATATGGGGTTGGTCGTGGAATACTGGGGCGTGGTCTTTGGAATTATGGGTGTTGCCTAGGGTACGGGGTGTGGTCTGTGGGTGTGATGTGTGGATGGGGATGTGGTCCGGGGTATGGGGTGTGGTCCGGGGTATGGGGTGTGGGTCCGAAGTGGGTATGGAGATGTGGTCGGGGTATTGCATAGGGCTGCCACTTGGAGGTGTGGTGTTGTGGGTCCAGTGATATGGGGTGTGGTCTGTGGATATGGGTTGTTTGGAAATGGGCGTGGTCTTGGTAATATGGGTTTGCCCATGGTACGGGTGTGTCTATTTTTTATACGTTCTCTTTTCTCATTTTGGTTTGTTGCACTTTGTTTATTCGGATTTCCCTTTATAATTCCCACACTCTCAGAAACTGTGGTTACAATTTTTAACCAACATGTATGACAGGTGAAAGCCCAACGTTGGGTTTTTTTTAAAATGTACCATTTGTTGGGTAATATAGCAATGATTGGGGCATATTGTACCCAACAGTGGTCAGAATTGCCCAAATAAAAATGCTAAACTAAATATACACTTACCAATAATGGGTAAAAAATTACCCATTTTTTTTTTTTTAACAACATTTAATACATTGCATTTTTAGCCACCTTAATTTTGGCGCCTCCTTAGTTTCCCTACAGTTTCATCCTTTGTAATTGTCACCTTCCCTTTTCATTCCCTTTCACTCCCAATTCTATATACAATTCTCCCTTTTCATTCCCTTTCCTCCTCTTATATCTCTAATTGCTTTACTTGTCTTCACCTTTCCTTTCCTTCACTCTCCGTTCCTTTTCTCCCTTTCCTCCTTTCCCCTTTCCTTTCCCTTTTCATTTTTTGCTTCTCCCTTTTTTCTCTTTTCCTTCTTTTTGGCCCCCCCTTTGGCCACGGGGGGGGTGGGGGAATAAACGCCCCTTTGCCACCCCAAGATACGACACTGTCAGTGCGGCAATCTCCAAAAAAAAGACTATGTCTTATAGAAACGGGGGGTATATACCCTATACGGGGTATATACCAGCAAGATACCCTGGTTGTGGAGGGAGCACCGAAGACTCATAGGAGGAATGCTGGAAAACGAAAGCCCTCCTGCAAAGATGTAGTTATGATTGGCTTTTTAAGGCCAATTTACGCGCCTTTTCAGGTTTTTAGGTCGTCCGAGAGGAAAGACTAGATGGCAGAGGATGGATGTGTGTGTCGTCTGCGGGGCTGGGCGGCGTCTGGCGTCGTAGTCGTGAGCTTTTCTGTAACAAAATGGAGATCTGTTACGGATACAGGGCTGAAATTTGTGGAAGGGTGCGGGGGCTACAGAGTATCACTGATTCAATTAGATCAGGAATATGCTGTCTAAGTACTAATTTGCATATAATTATTAGCATATTTGACCTATTTCATGGTTTTCATTGCACTTTCATGTGAATAAATATCGGAGATTGTCGTTCATACAGGACTGCATTTGGGCGAAAGGTGGGGGGGCTATACAGATTTTCGAATGATTCGCTGTACAAACAGCATATATGTATTCTAGTACCTAATTTTGCATAATTAGCATATTTGACCTATTTTTAACTGATTTTCATTGACACTTTGTGAACAAAAATATCTGGAGATCTGTACGTCGCACAGGGCTGAAATTTGGTGGCTCGAATTTCAAATTTGGGGTGTGGTCCGGGGGTGGTGGGGGTATTGCCGGTGGTGGTCGGGGGTAGGGGGTGTGGTCGGGGGGTTGGGGTGTGGGTCCAAGGGGATGGAGGAAGTGGTGGATCAGGGGGTATGGGTGTGGTCGGGGTATTGAATAGGGGCTGACAATTGAGGTTTGGTCCAGTGATATGGGGTGTGGTCTGGGGAATGGGTGTGGTCTGGGGTATGGGTTGTGGTCTTGGAAGTATGGGTGTGCCCAGGGTTGAGGGTGTGTGTGGATTGTGGGGGTGGGGGGGTGTGGTTTGGGGGTATGGGGATGTGGTGGTCTGTGGAGGGTGGGTTCTTGGTGGTTTATGGAGTGTTGGTCTGGGGGGGTTATGGGTTGTTCTCTTCGGGGGTATGGGGGGGAGGTTGTGGTCCGGGGTATGGTGGTGGGGTCTGGAGGCTATGGGGGTTGTGGTCTGGGGATATGGGGTGGTCTTGGGATATGGGACTTTGTTTGGAAGTAAGTATGCTGCAGGGTGGTCTGTGGGGGTGAGTGGAGGTGTGGATTGGATGTGGTCCGGGGTAGGGGGGTGTGGTCCGGGGGTTATGGGGGTGTGGTCCGGAGGTAGGGATGTGGTCGGGTATTGCATAGGGATGACACTGTGAGGTGTGGTGTGTGTGGTCCAGTGATATGGGGTGTGATCTGGGATATGGGGTTGGTCTTGGAATCTTGTCTTGGAATATGGGCGTGTCTTGGATAGTCTGGGTAGTTGCACAGGGTACGGGGTTGTGGTATGTGGGTGTGAGGTGTGGATGGGGAGGGGGTCCGGGGATGGGGGTGTGGTCCGGGTAGGGGTGTGGTCCGGAGGTAGGTTAATGGGTAAGATGTGGTCTGGGGGTATTGCATAGGGTTGACCACTTGTGAGGGGCTGGTGTGGTGTCCAGTGATATGGGGTGTGGTCTGGGGATATGGGTTGTCCTGGAAATGGGGCGTGGTTGGTATTGGAAGTATGGTGTTGCCCAGGGTAAGGGGTGTGGTCTGTAGGGTGAGGTGATGGATGCGGCGATGTGCGTCGGGGTTATGGAAGTGTGGTCCGGGGTATGGGGTGTGGTCCGGAGGGTATGGAGATGCCCTTTCCCCCGGCTCCTTTAGCCTTCTTGGCTTTGGTTTCGGGACAAAGCAGGGTCGGGGGAAGAAAGGCGCGGCTCCGCTGATGGAGTGGATGCGCCGGAGTCTGCTGCGCGCTTTGCTACCCTAACCTGCAAGCTTTTACTGGGCGGTCGGCTGTCTTTGCTGCCGCTACACTCCCCGATATCCACCTGCGGGTTCTTAGGCTTACTTGCAGCCTTTTCAGTACGTCTTTTTCCAACCACCGAGGTAAGCTGTTCCTCGGTGAAGGACTCCGATTGAAGAAGTGCTTGTAGTAGTGTCCATTGCTAGACTGAGACAGATCCTGGCGATCGCTCCTTTATACCTGTTATTTCCCGCCACGAATCATTAACGTGGCCGCGTAACACGTGACGGGTTATTCAGTGAAGTTACACGTGACAAATAGTATGCCGAAAAGAACAAAAATTAATTACTTGGTGGGACTCGAACCTGGAAATACGGAGAATCCTAGCGCGGGTGGTTTGGCTGTAGCGGCGTCTGTCTCGGTCCATCGCCTATACAATGAGCCATCTGATACTTACCTGACAACTGATTGCATTTTTATAATTTAATACCTTGGAATCAAAGTACCGGAAGTACCGGTCACATGATGAAAAGGATCTTTTCACCGGCAAAAATTCTCCCAAAGTGACTACTTACGGTGAAATTGTTCAGAGGCGGGCCCGCCCTTTCACTAAAATCAATTTTGAAGATTTGACAAATGTCTACGCTTGGAAAAGGGAAAAAAGGTAATGTTCGGAAAAATTGAACTAGGTTCAGAAAGAAAAAACAAAAACTAAGGTCCAGAGTCAGAAAAAAAAAATAAGCAGAGCGGACCACTGCTTCGGTCTTTAGCGGGAATTGGCCCTAGATTAACGCATAGGTAAGGTGAAAAAAAAACGAAGTCCAGAGCGAGTCGGTTTCCTGATTTTAGCCGGAAATCGCGGCGACAGGCGTGTAACTGGTCCGCTCCGAACTTTTGAAAAAATAACTAGTCCAGAGCGGACCACTGCCTCGCTATTTAACGGGAAACTGCCCTAGATCCCAACAGACATAGGTAAGGGTGAAAAAAAACTAGTCAGGCGGTCGGCTTCCGTGATCTTTAGCCGGAAAATCCGGCTACATGCGTGTAACGGGTCCGCTCCGAACTTTTGAAAAAATAACTAAGTCCAGAGCGGACCACTGCCTCGGTATTTAGCGGGAATTTGCCCTAGATCCAAACAGCCATAGTTAAGGGTGTGAAAAAACAAAAACCTAAGTCCAGAGCGGACGGCTTCAAAGCCAGCCGGAAATCGCAGCTACATGCGCGTAACTGTCCGCTCCGGACTTGTATTTTTCAAAGTGGTCGACTAGTAGAGTATACGTTCGTGGTCCCGAACCACGCCCAGCCGCTGCAGGCCGGTTTTGGGGCTATGCGCATGACACATTTTGTAAAACTCAATGTAACGCTACCGAAAGCGTCCCTAGATCACAAAATCCAGAATTCGCATACGGCACCCGCCATTTTTAGCGCTCTCCCAGCGGAGAGCGCTCTCGGTAAAATCCACTAATAGTGGGAAAACGCCCCGTCGCAGGACTTAGAAAAATGTTGGCGCAAAACACTCTAGCCGCTCAGACCAAATCCACGATCGGGCAAGTCCGTGCAAAACACGGACATACTCCATCTAGTATACGTTCTGTCCCCGGCAGTTGGGGCGCCAATTGGCACTTTCATTTCTACTGCGTCATACCTGAACCACGTCCGACCGGTGTGGGTCTGCGATCAGAAGCCGGGCAGGCCCGGCACTCTTTCATACATGATGTTTTTTCCCTTCAAAACCCTATTTTAAGTTGGTTTTGCGGAAACCGGAAGGTTTGGCCAACATTTGTTGAGTAAAGCTCCGGGTGATTCCCGGGGGTGATTAGAAGTGGTGGCAAATACCGCACGATCCAAATTTAGCCGGGGCCCGGCAGTGAATGAAAAATGTCACCTAGCCGGGCCACGGCAGGTAGACTTTTCAAAAATGAACTAAGTCCCACGAGCGGACCGTCCGGGCCACGGCAGTCAGTGAAAAGTCACTTAGGCGGGCCAAGGCAGTGGAAAGTCACGTAGCCGGGACCACGCAGGTAGATTTCAAAAATGAACTAAGTCCAGAGCGGACCGCTTCCATGTGCAGCGGAAAGTTAGCCCTAGATTCTTTGTAGTGATACTTTTCAGGAAAAGTCACCTAGCTGGGCCACAGGAAAATCACCTACTATTGGGCCGGAGAAAACCCGTAAGGTCCGCAAGAAAATGTTGGCTACCGTTCGGGTTTCCGGGAAACCTATGTAATATAAGGTGTGGAAGGTTCATATCTAATGTTTAGAGAGTGCGTATCAGCCCGGTTGGACAACTGACTCGCACAAGTTCAGTTGAGGTTAATTACTGGGCTATCGCTATGAGGTTGCTCTAAGGATAGAACAGGAGGCCCGCGACCAGAAGTATACTATAGGAGGGTAGTGCATCTCGGACATTTAAAAAATGAACTAAGTCCAGAAAAAAAACTAGTCCAGAGTTCAGAAAACTAAGTCCAGAGCGAGCGTTCCTTTGCAGCGGAAAAGTCGCCCTAGATATTTGAGTGATCTGTAAGTGAAAAGGCACCTAGCCGGGCCACGGCCGTGAAAAGTCACTTAGCCGGGCCACGGCCGGTAGACTTTCAAAAAGAACTAAGTAGAGCGGACGCTCCATGGTCAGCGGAAAGTCGCCCTAGATCGTTTAGTGCTCTTTTCAGTGGAAAGGCACCTAGCCGGGCCACGGCAGTGAAAGCACTTAGCCGGGCCACGGCAGGTAGACTTTTCAAAAATGGAACTAAGTCCAGAGCGGACCGCTCCAATGGTCAGCGGAAAGTCGCCCTAGATCTTTGTGATCTTTCAGTGAAAAAGTCGGGCAAGTCGCTTTAACTAAAGGGGCCAAAATCAGACCAAGAATCAAGAATCTACTGTTATTTTTCATAAACAGGAACTACAAATCGCAATTGATATCTATGACGATAAAAATGATTGTTGTAAACCTGCATAACAGGTAAACAAAATAAAGTCATTGACAACTATTGGTCCCTCACTGGTCCGCGCGCAATTTACGAGCTCGAGACTTCATTATGCCATGTAGGACGTCATGCGTCATTGGACCACAGATTCGGAAAAGTAGATATTACACTTTTCCTGCAAAGCCGTAAACCCACTATGATCTCTTATACACTGGATAGGCAATCGCCACGCGATTGAATAGCAAGCCGTGAAGAAACCGGAAGTTGGACAGCGTCCCCTTTGATCTAACCAAAAATTTAAACTCGGGTGCACGCGGTTCTATGGGTTATGAGTATACAGGTTGCCTTATAAAGTACTTTCCTGGATGTCAATCTATGAGCAAATAGAAAACGGTGAATTTTTATGGAGTTTATGTGCCCGTTTTGACTGAAATTTACTGTGAGTAGAAGTAAAACAATGTATTTATGCAATTTGGGACCGATTATAGACTATGCCGTAGTCGATTTTTGCATTTTGTTAAATTTATTTTTGTGTGCTGTCCCCTCTTATTTAACCCAGTATATTATGCATTCATTATCTATTATTATTATTGTCATTTTCTTCTATTTCTAATAATCGTGAGCAAATCACGCCGTAACTAAGCTTAATTAGGCCTAGATCCCTATGACAATGGCATATAACCACAAAAATATACGCTCAGGAACCTTCATGTAGAGAGGGCACTGTTTATACACACCGGCCTTTTTATACGAAGATATTAATCATTCAATAGATGACTCCCTTTTAATGATCCCGCTAAGGTTTGACCGCGAAAGTTCAGTGACCCATTCCCACGGAAAAAAATCGACTAGTACTTTCAACTCGGTCAGGTAAGCTGCTGCTGTGGATGCTAATAGTAAGATCTGTCAATCATCAGATATACAAATGATAGGACTCGTCAAATTGTTGAAGGGATGCATAGAAATCGGACGAAAATATTGTTATTTATTTTAATGGAAAGATAATTCAGATCTTTGATGAGTGCGTGCACTTCGATATAAAAACTTCATTGTATGAGTTTACACGAAATTCACTAACTTTTTCTTTTGATTTTTTATTTAAGTACGTGCATTTTTCTGCTACCTACCTATCGGAAAATGATTCCTTCATTCTTGAAATCGATCTATCGGCTTCAATGTAGCTATGTCATTGGAATTTGGGTTTTTCGCATGGAATCATTGCACTAAATCTTGGGTTTTGTGACTGAATCTGTGAAGTTGGTGACTGTGTTTCCGCGTTTTTTTTTTTCGAGCAAATAGAGTAGTAGTATGGGGACCATGCCGCAAATACGTGGGCTACGCACGGTGTATATCATGCCTTTTGCAGAGCAAACGGGCGTGCCGGGCGGGCGTGAATCATGACAGGCAGGGGGTACACGCGTAAGCTGCGGTGGAGAGCACATTGCGTTGTTTTTTGAGGGGGTATGTTAGAAAAACTTACGTAAACTGCTTATAATTGTTCAAATTGATCCCGGAAAAACTTACAGGATGCCGTAACATGTCAGGTTTTTTTGATAAGTAAGCTCATTCCCCCCCCCACCACTATCGAGAAGCGGTCAGCCCCAAACATGATTAATCATCAAAAACAAAGCAATGCGTCATCAATGAATGGATTCCATGCCTGGAATTACGTGCAGCGGCCCATTTACGGCACATGTGCCCGTTCGCACTTGCTGTGATTATTCACGATTGCTCGCTTAATACAAGTCATAAAAAGTTCTAATCTCGCACAATAACAATGAATCTTACTTTTCAGATTGATCCGATCACATTAATTTGCTCGGCAATACAATTATGGTTGGGATTTCTTTTTCACCAACTTGTTCAAAGTGCTTGGCACTTACGGTGTGTGCATAGCCAACACGGGACACGAGGCTCATTAATATCTATCACAGCGATCACCCGCCCCAGCTACAAGCCCGTCAAATCCTGTTATAGTACGATTTTTTATCGTCAGTTCATTAAAAGTTTTTGGGCGTGTCGACGATACCAGTTGTTTCGAAGTTTGTATCTTTACCCAATCACTATAATCGAATTCTATGCCACGAACGGATAAATTAAGCCAATTAAACATGTCCCTTTTCTCACTAAAAATATTAAAAAAAAAAAAAAAAAAAAAAAAAAAAACACCAAACTTTAACAAACTCTTGAAGCAATTCAACATCTAATGTAGAATAAGTTATTATTACTCACGCAATTGAAGTTCTGTTTCGTCACTAAGGAATACTAGAACATCTGATTTTAATTTATTCCGCTGTTCCACATAATATTTGACAGTTTGGTCCAATCATTTAAAAGTATCTTCAACAGTTTTGGTCCCTCATAACAACTACAATATTTTAGTGTGCCCTAATCCTCCTCTTCACCAGCTTCGATGTTCGTGAAACTTTATCCTTTCTTTGATGACCGCCAAACAAAGCATCGAATAGAGTGTCCTCACACTTTACGACATCGTATTCAATTGAATCTGTTATGACGCCTTTACAATTCGATACAAAATATGTTCATGCAAAATGGTTAAAGCATCATCTTTTGTGACAAAGTTCAGCATTCAGCTGTTATACTCCTTTGTAGTTTTTAATCTCAACACATCCCCTCCAAATGAGTTCTTACCATCGACAATAGCGTTTACTGACAGAATCAACAACAACAGACTAAGTCATTTTCATTTGTTCAAACGATGACATCATACTAATATTAGGGTCCGCCAAGTTTTTGGACGGAACTCGCCTTAGAAACCCACGTTAACAATCTCGCCTCAAAGTGAAAGTAAGTAGTCCAATTGTCCAGGTATGGTGAAGTGAAAAATAAACGGGATATGTTATCGCGCCCTCAATTGACCTGCTGATTAAAGTGAAATTCTCAACGGTTAGCATAGATATTGACGTTAGTAGTTATCGCGCCCTCGACCCCGCTATTTTTTTATCATTCTTTTCCTCTACTGGGAAAAGCCTACTTGGGGTAAAATTAAGTAAAAAAAAACACACACACCACCAATTGGAAAAAAATTAAGTAAAAAAAAAAAATTGGACGACAGGTAGTCTAGAGACCGATAGTGATTATATATACTGGTGGGTACCATTCGTAGCCTATACACTGGACATAATACTTTAGCCATTGCATTGTCCACGGACACTGTCTAAGACTATAATTAGTTGCTGTGTTCTAAAATGTCTATAATACTAACTAACTCCAGGGAAAGGCTAGTATGGAGCGCTAATCTCTCTTCTTTTCGCGGATAAATAGAAATGGATCACAATTGGGCCTAAGGGATAGCTCGTGATTTTTACATTTATCACAAAACAGTGTTGCACAGACTATATCTTATACAATCCCATCAAGGACCAAAATTTCAGTCCTTCCACTTTTTTAATTCCAAGTTGATTTAAAAAACAATAATTTTTTGTGGCATATACTGACCCCATAGACTGCGTGCTTACTTTGTCTTCAAAGATTTTATCCGAGGGTGGGGGTGGGTGGTAGGGTTTGTTGGGACCCATGAGCCATTCCCATGGGTTCTGACAGTGGACCCCTAAAAGACTAAAAAGACGCAATTTTCAGGGAAAATAACCCCCTATTGGAGTCTAACGGAGCCAGTTTTTGTGAAATTATACGAGTTTTCAGGTTTTTTAGATAGGGAGCAATTTGCAGTAAAATTATAATACCCTTTGCGGGACTGTTTCCCAAATTAAATGACTAAAAAATACCTTTAAAATATCCAATATACAAAAAAAAACAACACTTTTGTTCACTGCAAGAAAAATTACACACATTTGGGGTTTAATTTTGCTGATATGTTTTTAGTTTACATTTTCCTATTCCCTATTTTATCATTGAACCATGCAATCACAACTTCATCATGTGCATTTTATACACTGAGGTTGTCCACATTTGGCACTATAGTCCGCAATCTTTGAAACGATCATTTTCCCCGACCAAAATTCAAGAACCCCCCAGGAGTTTTTATTCCAAAATTTTTAAATAAACGGTGCATGCCCCCAATCTCTTAAAGCCCGTGAAAAAGAATACGAGGTAATTTCCAGAAAGAACAGGAATGCTTACATGCAGGAGGAGATTTTTTAGGATGCGGAATTTCTCTCCTTCAAATTTCACGAATTGGTTGTGGACCACGTACCGAGAACGTTTCGAAGTTTATTAGACAAACAGGTGAAAAGAAAACCGAAACCTTGTTTGAACTGCCTGCTATCGTAATCGTTCCCCATGAAAACCATGCTTGACTTTCTGTCTTGCACGACAGAACTACTAAATCACTCATCTTAGTTACATCAAAGACGGCACTTTTCGGCTTATTCCCTTCAGTTGTGATCTATACGTGGTAAACATTCCAAATATGTCAAAAACCGGGTTCGATAAAAATTGAGGGCGCTTCTTTCTTGGAAAGCTCCTCATGTCTCTTTAACTCTCATCTACCACTAATTTTTTGTAACAACAATGTCTCGGGTCCGGAGGGAGGGTACCCAACCACCCCCTGTGTTTTCCTTTTTAACAACATCCTATTCCTAAAATTTGTTACCCCAATATAGCTTTTTGCTTTTTCTCTCTTCTTTCCATTGGTATCAAAATGTTTCAAACAAGCCAACATTCCCAATATGACCATAAGTTAAGGAAAGAGGGAACATACATAAATAGTGTGGAAATTATATTTTCAATTTACCAAAAACATCACTAAACTCTCTGTGTAAAAAATAGTAATTTCCCATCATGTTAAGCACAAACCAGGAATTAGATTGTCATGTTTTTGGATTAAATTTCCCCCCATTTTGGTTGAATGTGACGTGCACTTTTGACGTCAGCCGAAATTGTAGGCATGTTTGTACTTCATTTTGGTATCATGAAAAGTAGGATGAGCGCTATCCATTGGTTACCAAAATCACGTGTCTGTGGTATTCCCACGCCATACTAGGAATGTTGCTACTTCTCCACTCTCCAAGGGTACCCATCCCATCACTTTGGAACGTACAGTCATTGCGGGCCCTCATCAGGAGAGGGTTATTAAAGCGGCAAAAATCTTGAGGAGGATTATCATACTATATATCTGTGAATAACACACTTTATCTGCCATGACGATTCTGTCTGGTGAGCTGAACACCTGAAATATGGCAATTTAAAGACTTTTTTACAACATTTTTTGAATCATATTTTGTTCGAACATACCCCCCATACTCAAATCAAACCAATACTTGACAACATGGACATACACTCATTACTCCGCCTAATTCTTTCCCTTTTTTTGTAGTGTTCCCTATCTTGTATGTGGCACTATCGGGTTCTTGGGTATAGCAAATAGCCGCCGTGCAATTCCGGTTTTCTCACGTTCGAGCGGCGATAGCCTATCCAGTGGTGTAGAGATCAGTGGTGTGTAATCTTAAATGTTACACACATATACAACGTGGCATCACTTACATACGCATATCATACCGGCAACTTTCACACTCGGCACGTCTTCTACGATAAGCTAAATGAAAACGATCGTTTACTGTGTTAACAAAGCAAGTCTCAAGAATTCGTTTATAAACCCCCGAATAGTATATTGGCGACGATTGATGCGGTGAATGGAACTGTCAAGAAGAACCTGCTAGATCGGATTTGTCGCTAACGACTGTCGTCCGCCGTAGTAATCGTGCAGAAAAGTTCAACATTTGTGTGCATCGTGAGATTGCGTCGAAGTTGAATCAACCCGAACGGACTGTGTACCCAACAAATTAGTAACGGACAGTTAAGGACATCGTATGTAAAAGGTTTTATCCGGTGATTCGCGATAATGGCTATGCCGTCGTTGCCTGCTTTTGATCCGTATGATGACCCCTCTTCTTTGTCACTACGATGGAAACAATGGATCAAAAGTTACCCAGTCGGCCATGGTAGGATTCGATATCACGTCAGAAAAGAGACAGAGAGACAATCTACTCCACTATGGTGGGCAGAGTTACAGATATTTTTGGACATCTGCCTGATACTGGCCAGATGAACTATTCAAAACGGCAGTAGATGCCCTAACCAAAGTATTTCACACCCAAAAAGAAATATAAATGTGGTGTGTACGAGTCAATACTCTTTCGACAGGAAAACAAGAGAACACTGAGAACATTGAGCAGTTTGCTACCAGATTGAGAAGAAAAGAAAGTGTCAGTCGCATGTGATTTCGCTGACCCAGACAGAGAAATACAGACCAAGATCCTTTCAGGATGTCGTCAGAGGACACTCAGAAAAAGAGCCCTTGAAAAAGAGCGAACACTGTAAAATCGACTTGAACTGGTACGTACCCTTGAACTTTCAGAAACAAGGCTCGTGGTGTGCATCAGGATCTCAACAAGGTTACATGAACAAGATTGCAGTTATCTGGTGCTAGGCAAAACAAGAAGAACACAAACCTAAAGTGAGGGCACTATGTATTTGACGTTTTGAACACAACAGGAAAACACACACCAGGTGAATGAAAATGTGAAAAAGAAATAGAAAAAACAGAAATCACCACATGTGAAAAGGTGAAAAAAGAAAACAGACAAATCACCACAAGGGTGGAAAACGAGAAGGAAAATAAGCCGCTTGCTCCGCTGGTGGATGTTATGCGGCCGCTCCGCTGGTGATCAACGCGCTCGGTTCCGTCGGCGGAGCGTCTGCGCTCTCTCTACTGGCGGGGCATCTGCGTGGTCAAAATATCAAAATTTTTTATTTTGTATAGGTTATAACACGTATGTCAATAGTTTTGTTTTAAAATAAACATTTTATTTTCAATGTAAAAATAACGAGGGTGTTTCATTTTGAACAAAATAAACCCCACCGCCCCGCTGGCGGATGTCTGCGCTCGCTCCGCTGGCGCATGTTCTGCGCTCGCTCCGATGGTGGATCTTCTGCGCTCGCTCCGATGGTGGATCTTCTGCGCTCGCTTCGCTGGTGGATCTTTGCGCTTGCTCCGTTGGTGGGTGGATCTTCTGCGCTCGCTCCGCTGCGGATCTTCTGCGCTCGTTCCGCTGGGGATCAAACTGCCCAGAAATCCGTCGGGGAAGTATCTGCGCTCGAGGGCACCGGAAAACGATAGCCCTGGAGCTAGCAAACATTTGTAACACATCTCAAGTACTTTACAAAGGTTTGAGTGAATAAAAGGTAGACAGACTGACGGGAACCCCTGAAACGCATTTCTTAAGTTGCCGCCAGTGGTGCCTTAAGAGAGGGGGCCAAGACAAGATTGTACAGGGGTTCAAATTTTAAATTGATCCAATCGTGTTGAAAATATACCATGTTATGTGTATAACCATTAAGGATTCATTAAAAGGTATAGTTTGTAATATGTACAGCCTAAATTTTCAGAGTATGGCTAAAAGCAGCAAAAATCAATAAAAAAGGGTCAATTTAGTGTAAAGGGGTCAAATTTTAAAGTTGCTCCGATTTGGATAAAAAATGGTGCAAATTATTGGTGGAGCTCATAGGATTAAAATAAGGAATAGCTTTTAGGTATCAAATGCTTGCTTAAAAAAGTAGGGGGAAAAACAAAGATCAAGCCCATTGAATGCAAGGATGTTGACCTTTCTGGACCCCTAAATCGGAACTAACAGATGCCCCGCTAGCCAAAAGATCGCCGTGATCCACCCAGCCAAAAACGAGCGCAGAAGATCCACCAGCGGGAGCAGCAAGCGCAAGACCACCCCGCGGAGAGAGCACTGAACGATCCACCAGAGGAGCGAGCGCCAGAAATCACAGCGGAGGCGAGCGCAGAACATCCGCGGAGCGAGCGCAGAACATCCACCAGCGCGAGCGAGCGCAGAACACCTCAGGGAGCGAGCGCAGAAACATCCACCAGCGGAGCGAGCGCAGAAAATTTCACCAGCGATATACTCTCGCGTACTTAAACGATTAATTGTATCGTGATCGAGCGCAGATATTCCACATGTGGATGTTCTGAGTCGAGCGCAGGATTTTTTCCTCCATCACTAATAGTGATGGAGGTGTTCCGGCGCTCGAGCGCAGGTACTCCGCCTATGGATTTCTGCGCTCGAGCGCAAGGATTTTTTTCCCTCACTATAGTGACGAGGGTGTTCCTCCTGCGCTCGAGCGCAGCTCCGGCTTAGGTTTCTGCGCTCGGCGCAGGATTTTTCCTCATAGTGACGGAGCCGGGTTTCTGCGCTTCGGCGCATATTTAACTCAGCCGAGGATTTTCGGCGCTCGGAGCGCAGGATTTTGTCCCTCACTTATAGTGATGGACGTGTTTTCCTGCGACTCGGGCGCAGCAACACTCCGCCGACGGATTTCTGCGCTCGAGCGCCGATACTCCACTATCGGATTTTCTGCGGAGGGGCGCAGAAGCTCAGTAGTACAAAAGGGTTGAAAATCACCGCAGGTGAAAAGAAAAACAGAAAATCACACAGGTGAAATGTGGAAAAGAAAAACAAAACAGAACACATGGTGAAAATGTGGAAAAGAAAAAGCATGTAAAGAAAAAAACATACAGGACCACAAACACAACGTACAGCAACAGATGCAGAATAGCAACATCAAAGACAACAGTGAAATAGAAATGTAAACGCCCACTTTTGTGAGACACAGGTGTCCCCAAAACTTGATTGGTTGAAAAACACTTTCAAGAAAATCCAGGATGTAGACAAAACATACCAAAATACAATGAGGAAACCTGACCATTAACTCTCAAAACCATACTACACTAAAGAACCACTGCCACTAATAGGCAAGTTTAAAGCAGTAATAGAAACTGCTGTGAAAGGTTACCGTGGCAGATGTGTATGTGTCAACAAAGTGAAGCAGACAATTTGTTGTCTATTAAAAAATCTGAAGCACTGAACCTGGTGAAAAGTAAAATACGGAAGTAACAGTGACATCTGAACAAGATAGCATACTGGAAAATTTCCTAATGTGTTCAATGCAATTGGGAAACTGAAAGATACAACAGATAGGGACTACACATAGATAAATCTGTACCACCACTTGCCCCAACGTTACAGGCCAAACACCATTAAACTAAAGGACAAAATTGAAGCAAAACTCAAAGAATAGAGGACGATGACATCATAGAAACAGCAACAGGCTCCACTCCATGGGTCTCGCCTCTAGTTGTAGTCCACCAAACACAGTGACCCACAAGATATTTGTCTTTGCCTTAGGCAATGCGCTCCAGCAAATACTGCAATTTTGTTGAAGATATGCTACGCCAACAATTGACGCGAACTTATTGCAGAGCTCAGTGGTGCTAAGGTTATTCTCAAAACTAGATCTTAAGTCAGGCTAACCACCAGCTTGAGCTTTACACCAGAATGCCGGTGTAAAGCAAACGGAGTATCCCCCATAAGAGAGGGTCCTAGCTCCACATAGCAACATATGCGGAATCAATAATCCGTGACCTTGTAGACGAGGCCCATTTGAGTATGAGTGCTGAACAACAAAACGATGATACAGCAGTTACCAGAAAAGAACACAATAGACAAAAGGGTGGTTCTAGGACACTCAGTCACACGGACACTGTATCTATGACACCGGCACATAATAACATTCGCCACACAAATGGGAGTGAAACGATACAAAATATAAATTTCGGGCATAGTAGTGCAGACGAGGTATTTAAAGACAGTAGCCAAGGATAGAAGGCATACCGGAGTTGGAATGCTATCAGATGAGATTTTAGTCTGAGGGCAACACACAGCTGGAGCATCATGACACCAAGGCTGACATTACTATACAGGACCACATTGAATGACAAAGGGCTCACACTGAACAGTATAAGGACAGGTATAAACAAGTCCAAAACTAGAATTTTTCGGGCTAGTCTCGGCGGTGATGGTTTGTGTCACCGGACCCGAAGAAAGTAGACGCAATCAAAAATGCGCCACGTCCTCAAAGTGCAGCGGAAATTAACAGCCTCCTTGGAATGGCAATGTACGTATTGTTCACGGTTTATCCCAATTAGCCACAATATCAAAGCCCTCAGAGAACTCACAATAAAGGGTACCGTTTATTTTTAAATGTGGTGATGAAAGGTGGAAAGTCAAGAGACTTGCGATTAAATCAGCTCAAGGATCTTCTTTATAGGCGAACAGTGATGGCCTTCTTCAATCGGCAGAAACCCGCTGAACTTTGGGTTGACGTTAGTCCAGTGGGATTGGGCGCCATTTTAAAACACGACCAAAATAGGGCAACAGGCGTAATGTGTGTTATGCAAGTAGGTCACGTCGCCACAGAGCAGAGATAAGCAGATAGGAGCGTGAAGCTTTACATTCGATGGGCCCGAAAGTTTTAGATTTCCGCTTCTTGGACACAAATGCACAGTATACACCGACGACAAACCAGTGATGGCCCATCTTTAACCAGCCACCTCAAGGCATCAAGCAGAATATAGAGTTGGTTACTGAAGCTTCAAACCTTTTACATGTAGTCCGCTGACAAACCGGGAAAAACCAACCAGCTGACTTCATGTCACGGACACCCAACTCAGGAACCTACAAGAGAAGACCCAGCTTTGCAGAATGAATATGGTAAATCATCGCCGACAAGCAACACCAAGCAATGGACCCCTGGACCTCATAAACAAGAAAACAGAGAAAGACAAAGCACTACAAGATATGATACAGTGTTAAAACACAAACCAATGGCACAAGATTCAAAGCAAACAGCGATCACTCAGGTCACTAAGAGAAGAGGATAACTGTCTCAACTGATAACATAGGTTGAGAGGATGCTGCATTGATTCCACCAGCCTGATAAGAGGGTATCGATCTAGGTCATCGGGACACAAGGGAGGGCATCACCAAACCAAAGCATTGCTTCGCTCATGTAGTAAACAATGTTTCCCCAGATCAATGAAAAAAACAG
Organism: Ophioderma brevispina; assembly: GCA_023653785.1. NCBI lineage: Eukaryota > Metazoa > Echinodermata > Ophiuroidea > Amphilepidida > Ophiodermatidae > Ophioderma > Ophioderma brevispina. The sequence goes on along the minus strand of JAMKCH010020467.1, from coordinate 10,905 downwards.
AGCAAGCTTGTAAAAGGAAGCCTCCCCTGCCAAGCATCAACAATCAAACATAGCAGAGAGAGCCTCTCCAAATGACTGAATTGCCAGACTTACCACCTTGGCACGAGTGGCGGTGGATTTTTTGTGGACAGTTTCATCAGGGACACTAAATTCTTGTCGGTAATGGATGGACTTACTCCAGATATCCAGCTATAGGAATTGTGAAACGTCTACATCCACCAAGGGCCCTGTAATTCCACCTCTGGATAAATCTTTTCTGAACATGGAATACCTGAAGTGGTGAAGTCGGACCAATGGATTCCATTTCAGTAAGAGGGAGTTTGCAAAGTTTGCAGAGTACCTCACCTTCTACCACACAGAATTATCCCCAGATGGCTGAGGCCAAGGAGAAGTAGAAAGATTATGAGGACCATCAAGAACGCTGTTCGCACGGCACAAGTGACGGTAGACCTTGGGGTCAAGAACTCTGGAAATTTGTTCGGAAGCTACAGAACAACTCATCATACATCCATAACAGTAGCCCCAGCTGGAGCACTTTCTGACTCGTAGTATGTACCACCTTGCTCAGCTACAACCAAAACTAGTGAATAGACAACAACTAGCAAGAGATCATAAGAAGAAATGATGAGAAGGCAAACAACAATCAAAGTCTCATGCAGAACAAAAAAGTCATGTGAAACAGTCTGACATCAGAGTAGGAGTAGTTCTTGTCAAGAACGAAGAGAGTGGAAAACTGGTCACACCTTACAATGTGTCCCCCTTTACACTGTTACAGAAAAAAGGCTCCCAATGACTGTAGAAAGAGCTGGTACCGCATGACAAGAAATGTGTCTCAACTGAAAAAGTACAAACACACTTGAAGCAGAGTAGAGCAGTCGGTAGCGATAGGATTCTAACATCGATGAAGTCGAAGCAGAACCAAATCAGTGGTTTTCACAGCTGTTTGAAAGTTCATTATTATGACAAAACCAGAATAAAACAACAAATTTTCTTCGGCGAACACAAATTTTGGCAACTGATTTGGAATATTAAGTCCACTAACTACAGTCTGTGTAAATTTTACGAAATTTTCATTGCGGGCAAATATGATATTTCTGTTTTAACGCAACAAGCATCAATTACAGTATAAAATGAAGTGCATAAGATAGGGAAAGACAACAGGAAAAAAGGAGCCTAGTTTAGAATTATGGCGCGCATTATTGCCGCGCATTCCAGATTGGTGTAGCTGGAAACAGTGCAAGATGGACTAGCTCCTTTTCATGGGTGCTTAACCTGATTTTGGTGCTTGTGGAAGAAAATCTGGAGTTGTTTTGCGTTATCTTAGAAATCCAAACCGCGGCTAACAATCTCGACCACAAAATAGGATCACATTTATAACCTTTTGGTGAAAAAGTGAAAAATGATTACTATTGGGAGACCATTGCGGTAAGGTTGTGTGCTTTCGTAATATTTGTTTCAAAAGGGACCGCAAGTCAAATGGTTTGACTGAGGCGCCTTCAATTCACGCCTAGCCGGTTTTAATTTGTAATCAGAAGTAGAGGGGGGGTTGTCCCCATGCAGTTGAAATTAAACCAGGATAGCGGCAAATAAGGAAACAGAATAAAATTTCCTTAAAAGTGGCAAGATGGGAGAGGATATTATTATGCCGCCACGTAAGACGCCCTTGTTCAAGTGAAACGGGACAGGAGTTGAGAACGTGGAGAAGTGTACTCTTTGTTGCCACATAATCTACATTAGATGTGTCCTCTTGCCCCAATTGCGAAGATATTGAGAGTAGGGAGAAAATCAATCGAGGCACGGACCACAAAACTTAAGACACCCCTAGGGAGATTAAAAATGAGCGACCTCCAGTAAGATCAAAAAGATGGAGGATTAAGAATTTTCAAAAAGTAACCTTGTTGGACAAGGGGGGCGGGATGTAACTCGTGAATAAGCGTGAAGATTATTGAATAAGTTGGTTGACCGTAAAATTGAAAGGCAAAGTATGGTAAAATAGAACATTTTAACAGTGTGTGTGTATGTGGGGTGTTGTGGTGTGTGTTGTGTGTGGGGGGGGGTGGTTTGGGTTTGTGGGTACCCATGCTCATTCCAGGGGTTCTGAAACTGACCTTACACGGGGAACCCTTTTCAGTGAAAATAAAACCCCTAAAGGACCAGTTTTTGGTGAAATTATACTATTTTTCAGTGAAAAATATAACCCTTTTATAAGGGGACCAAGTTGTAGTAATATCATACCCCTTGCGGGATTTTCTCAATACGTGAACAAACCCATGTATTAGTTCACACCGAAAATAAAAACATCTGGGGAAACTCTGTCTGCCTGAAGTCATCCATTGGGGATGGGGTGGGGTACCAACTCCCTATGATTTTCCTTATTACCACATTCAATTTTATAATAGGTTGGTTACCACAGAATAGCTAGCGTTTCTTCCATTGCATGGTACGGTATATCAAAATAGGTACCAACATTCCCACTATTTGTCTAAATTAAGGAAAGTATGAAAATACATAATAGGCATACGGGTGGAAAATTGGTATTTCGCAATTTTACTGAATCAAAAACGTCCACTAAATGATTTGTGTAAATAAAACTTCATTTCCATCATGTAAAGCCCAAACCGCTTGAAAATTAGATACTCCTAACTTTTTTCATGTTTTTGGTAAAACTTGAATTTTCCCCTATATGCTGATATGCGAACTTGATGACGTCATGTTGAAGTAATGCTGGGTATGTTGGTACTGATTTTGATATCAATGAAAAGAGTTGGGTGATAGCTTTCCATTGGTACTAAAATCAAGTGTCTGTGGTATCCTGCATAGTACTGTAGGCGTGTTGATATATTCTTTAGTGACATTAATAAATTATTTTGGCTACCCGAAAGGTTTTTTTGGAAGGTAGACAAAAATCTTGAAGGGATTAATAATAGATATCGGTGAATAATCAAAGGACTTACTGCCATGGAATTATGGTCTTGGCGCTGAAAAACTGACTTAATTTCAAGATTTTTTTTCCATTTAAATCACATTTTTCGAAACATACCCGCCCATCGAAAAATCACACTAATTAATTGTCTACCAAATTGAATACGCATACGTGCAATTGATCGCCTAATTCTGTCCCTTTTGCAGTAGTGTCCGTATTTTGTACTGTGAGAGATCGTTTCTTACGTAGACAAAATGGGCGCGTGCAAGTTCCAGTTCCTCAAGTTCGAGCGGCGATAGCTATCCCAGGTGTAGAGACAGTGGCTAAACCAATCTAGCAAAAAAATATGGCGAAATTTGACATTTTGTCATGTTGACCCTTTTGAGTATGCACGCCATCTTGACAGACCCAAGGGGACCTGGTAATGAATTAAATGATAGGATGTTTGCGCCCTCCAGAGGATGTTGAATCAAAGCATTGCAATGTACCTATACTGTAACTACAAAACACATGCCAGTACGTAGGATAAAGGGTTCAAAAAAGTTCAGAACCACAAGATATTCATGATCATGCAAAAACATTCCTAAAGTACTAGCACCTAGTGTGCTAAAATAAGATGTAAAAGTAAGGCTTTTGTGTGTTAAGAATAGGATTTTGTATTGGATCACACTGGTGCAATGTGGAATTGACTCAATACACCCCTTGTGTGTCCTCATACATAAACCTAGGTTTGTCTACTATAGAATCATGTAGAAAAAAAAAACATGGCCAAACGTTGCCTTTTGTATACAGGTGAGGACACACAAAAATCCACCCAGTTCCATCCACCCACCCATTCACAGTACAGCGTCCAGACACTGACAGACATGCACTAAAGGATGATCTTGTGTGTACCCACAACCGATTTAGATAGCAAGTGTGAAGGCATCTGGGCACAAGTGCAATTGGTTGGCAAGCAAGCATTACGTAGATCCTTTATAGGCCACCAGATAAAAAGGATACAAATATCTGAAGGAATTACACAATTCCTTATACCAAATCAAAAATCCAAATAGTGGGACTCTGTGGCTTGGCGGTGATTTAATTTTGGAAATATTGATTGGACCGATCAAACCATTGGGGTCGGTTCAAACCCAAAAACCATCTGTCAGCAATTGATTGACACCATAAACAATTCAATCTGGACCAGGTTGTTAGTGAGGCCCCACAAGGACAAGATAAAATCCTTGAGCTTTTCTTTAAAAATAATTTACCTCGTTGAAAGTAACCGTCACCCCGGGCATAAGCGACCATGACGGTATCCCTCTGATAACGCTCAACCTCAAACCCAAAGTTTGTAAACAAAAGGCTCGCAAAATTATCTGTATCACAAGGTGCTATGGAAGGTAGAGAAAAGGATTGGATAATTTTAGCAGGGAATTTGTATACAAGAACTCACACATGGAGAAACCTGATGAGGTTGAAAAGATATGGGGTCAATTCAAGGACAAAATTTTGGCCACTTGGATAAATCATCCCGTCCAAAATAGGAATTGCCCAAAAAAAGGCCCCTTGGATAAATGGCAGAGAAAAGATTATTAAACCGTATAGCAAAGGGCTATAAATAAAGCCGCAAGAGTAAAGATCAATCTGACTGGGAGTCAATTTAGACAAATACGCAAGAACTCACACAAGGTGATTAGATCAATTCACAGAAATATATAAAAACCTTCTGTCTCGAAGCCAAAAAAAACATTGTGTCTTCGTGAAAAAAACCTCAGTAAAGATAATACGGCATTCAGCCTAAAAGTTCAGGGCAAAATGGTTCAGAAAACAAGGAAAAGCTGAGCTCTTGAATGCTCAATTTCAGTCAGTCTTCACCAAGGGAAAGGAAAACATGGAGAAATGCCTCTTGTGATTACATTAACCTCCAACTCAATCCCAGACTTTGTTGTCTCGGTGGAGGGAGTTGAAAAGCTGCTCAAAGATAAAAACCCCATAAAGCCTGTGGTCCGGACGGGATATACCAAAAAAGTCTGAAAGAGTTGCTCACGAACTGCCCCGGTTTAGCAGTTATTTAAAAGGTCTATTGATTCTGGAAATCTCCCATTTGACTGGAGCAATGCTAACATCTCTCCTATATCACAAGGGTGAAAGATCCAAGTTAAGTATTACAGGCCGTTTTCTTACATCGGTTACCTTAAAATAATTGAGCATATAATACACTCACACATGATGAAGTACCTGGATAAACAAAATAAAATATTAACAGCATAACAACACGGCTTCAGACCCGGCCACTCCTGCGAGACCCAACTTATTCAAACCGTTCATGATTTTACCAGTTCATTAAAACAATAAACCCACAAACTGCGTCATCATAATGGACTTCTCAAAGGCATTTGACACGGTGCCCCATAACCGCCTTCTTCTCAGAAATGCCAACAAATATGGTATTATGGTAAATCAATGATTGGTTATCAGCTTCCTGAAAGAATCGGAAGCAAAGAGTCGTCGTGGGAGGTGAATATTCAGAGTGGGCAGAAGTCGAATCAGGCGTTGCACAAGGGACTGTCCTGGGTCCTTATTATTTTAATTATATAAATGATGTTACCTGATAATTTGCAATCAACAGTTCGACTCTTTGCTGACGGACTGTGTTGTCTATAGAAATATCACTTCCATCTCGGAGCACACACCTCCTCAAAAAGATCTGGAACACTATCACAGTGGGAGGAGTCTTGCAAAATGAGATTTAACCAGGACAAATGTTACGTTCTACGCATGCCCGGCATCCAAATCTAAAATAAGTACAAAATACAACTACAAAACTCAACCATCCAGGAAACAACAACTTCGCATACATACTTGGGAGGAGACATCCAACAGGACTTAAAATGGGAAAAAAAACCCTCACACATAAACGAAATTACTCAACAGCAAGTAAAAACCTGGGGTTCGTTAGAAGAAATTTGGGTATGTGTACAAAGGAAACCAAAATGGCTGGCATAGTCTCTCTAGTAAGACCTACTTTGGAATATTGTTCAAAAGCATTGGATCCCCATCAAAAGACTCCTACAGAAAGGGGAAAAATACAAAAGAAGGGCTAGTAAGATTAGTACACAATAACTATGATTGGCAAACTAGTGTTTCAGAAACTCACACGGGAGCTTGAGTGGGACATGCGCTATACAAGACGCAAAATCCTCACGATATGCATTTTGCATAAAGCCATAGGGGGGCAACTGGCACTTCCAGTCAATACTACATGCAGCCGACCAGAGGCAAACCAGAAGATCACACAGCCGTGCATATATTGAACATCATGCTCGTATAGACGCTACAAGTCTCTTATTCCCCGAACCACTAAAGACGGAATAATCTGCCACCAGATATCGTCAATATCACTGACCCATTACAGTTCAAAAAAGCTGTTACCACCTTCATAAGTACCGAAGATCTACAAGTTAAGGACTAAAACATTCATTTTGCGCACACCTATTCCTGCTCGTTTTGTTCCGCATGGGACGTTGTGCAGTACAAGAAAGAAAGAAAGAAAGAAAGACATTGCCATTTCAAAAGCCGAATTTTGCAGCGCATTCAGTCCCAAACCATCCTAAAGGAACGTAATTAATATATGCCCACTTGAATACCATGGACTTTGGTCAAAGAACGCACTGATCAAGAAGTTACGGAAAGCGACAGTGGACCCCTCTCCAATACTTATAGAACCGCAATCTATTATCTTTTTACCGCCAATAGCCCCTGAGCTAGCAGACATTGTAACACATCTCAAGTACAAAAGGTTTGCGTGATTAAATATGTCGACAGACTGACAGAGACAACCTGAAAAATACTTATTAAAGTACACAACAAATGGGACTTAAGGAGAGGGGCCAAGATAAGTTTGTACAGGGGTCAAATGTTTAAATTGATTCAATTATGCTGAAAAGTATACCATGTTATTGTCTACCACAGATTTCAGGAAAGGTATTGTTTGTACTAGATACAAGTAAAAGTTTAAGAGTTATAGACTAAAAACTGCAAAAATCAATAAAAAGGGTCAATTTCAGTTGTACAGGGGTCACATTTTTCAGTTGCTCCGATTTGGATAAAAAATGGTGCAAATATTGGTGGAGCTCATGGGATCAAAAAAAATCAGGAATAGTTGCTATTAGCGATTGAGTTCACTAAACCCTAAAGGTTTGCTGACATTTAGATGTGGTAAAGTGTTGCTGTGATTAAATTCAAACGGAAGTTGATTGGCTTTTTGTGTTCCAGATTATTTCGTGCCAAAATCTGAAATTGGCCAAAAGGTTTGTCAACCAATTATTCTAATTGTTCAAGATGTTCCCTTCTTGGGCATTTGCCTTAGAAATAAAATATAATAAAAAAAATACTGAATTTTGAAAAAAAAAATGCGGTACATATTCTTTACACCCCTTTCCCATCGGAAACACACCCGTTCAGCCGACTACCATAGGAAACTTTCGTGAATGAGTTAATCTCTGTAAGTGTAATCTCTTATAATTCCTTTTCGTTACCTTTGATTTTTTTCACTTGTTGTTTTACAGGAAAGGAAGCTTTGTCGGTTTGTATGGTTGTGGAATGAAAGGTCCTGGTAAAAGTGCCAAAAGGAAATATGATAGTAGGATCGCCAGTAAGGCACGCGACATGGCGTATTTGCGTGGAATAAAATAGGCCGTTCTTTAGTCGTTCCAGTTCAGAATCAGTAACCGTCAAAGGAAAAAGGGTGGATCTTACACTGTATGGCCGCGAGGGCGCCATAGTAGACAATCTGGTTTCTTTAACACACAATTTTAGCGTTGAAACGATAAACGAAGAATACTTGAAATGTACCTACTTGATTGCTCCTGGGCCTCATGATTTTCTCTGATCATAAAGGCCGATCGTCAGACAGACGAAGTCTTAAACGCATTAGATCTAATGAAAAAATCTTTGGTGACCAACTGGTGAAACACCTGGTCGTCGTCTTCACTTATGGAGATAACCTCAAACGTGACGGCGAAACGATCGAGGAATTTGTAGAGCGTTTGGAAGGGCCATATAAACAACTTTTGCAACAGGCTGAAAACCGTTATGTTTTATTTCGACACACACTGGACCCATCTCGCCGGCTAACGAGCAGCAGGTACGGCATCTTGTAGAGAGGACAGAGAAAATGGGTCGGAATCATGGGAAGTGTTCAGAAATGAAAAAAACTTTAGAAGAATCATACAAGTTAATGCAAGAGGAAGAAAAGAAGCAAGCCCGTGAACTAGATTAGAAAAGAAAGAGCGGGAGGAACCCTAAGAAAAGCACAAGAGACGAATCTTCAAAGTTGAGCTAAAAATTAACAAGCTGAATGAACGATTTGAAAGGGAGACAAGATGGGAAGCTCGAGCACAGAAATTGGCAGAATCGTAAAGCGAACTGGTAAGTTAACGCATGTTAACAGCTAAAAGGCTTAAGTCTTAGTAATCATGGCACCTTTCAATCTCCTTTACCTTGAACACCCATACAACACGCACACACAACGTGAAATACAAATTTTCGTGTCACGAATTCACAAGAGGTAGTAACCCAAAAGTAAACATTTCTTGCATCTGTGAAAATTTTTTAAAGAAGCTGATTCACTTGATTCTGTAGTAAAGGTGTCAAACTTTACCAAAAAAAAGTGAGTTATCGTAGGGGGTGGGAAATGGTTTTTCGGGAGTCAAAGGTCAATAACGGGGGTCAATTTTGAATTGATACCAATCATGTTGAAAAGTAACCAAGTTATAGTTTACTCAAGGATTCCCAAAAGGTAAGTTTGTACTATCTGTGGCCGAAAGTTTTGGAGTTATAGGCTAAAAAACAGCAAAAATCACCTAAAAAAAGTCATTTTCAGTTGTACAGGGGTCAAATGTTTAAAATACTCCGATTTGATAAAAATGGTGCCAATTATTGATGGAGCTCATAGATTAAAATATGGAATTATTTTTACTGTCTTAAATGCTTAGTTTCCCAATGTAGGGGGCACCAAAGGTCAACAGCCATTGCCTTCATGGGGCTTGACCTTGTTTCCCCCTACTGCGCTCCACTAAAACCATTTTTGCTCACAAGCCTTTTGAAAATGTAGCTGCCGACATCGCAGAATTAGGTTTGACCTCCAGAGGCAATAGATAATGTGTTAGTGGGTAACTGACTATTATTACAATATGTCAATTTATCTCCTCTTCAGAAGCCAACTGCTAATGCTGAGGCAAGAATGCCGTTTTCCAATTACATTCGTCAACCACTCACTTATGCAAAAATTACATCGTGATCAGGGAGCTTCAGTTCGAAGCTGCGTCATTCAAAATTTTAATGTCGGAAATTTGGTGTAACAAAGCTCCATAACTAGTCCTGGACATCCAGCTTTGTGATGGTCAACTGAAAGTTTATAGCACAATACGTTCCCAGTTAGTGAGATGTTTGCCAATCATTCCCAGGAGAATGGGACGATTTACTTCCTCAGTTGCAGTTGGCTTACCAACACTTCAGTCCATTCGTCCACTGGTTTCAGTCCATTTTACTTAGCACATGGGCGGAGGCTACCTTGCCTGCTAAGTTTATGTTGGTCCATATGATTCATCATTAGATCGACAAGAATGCGTTGTCTAATGCCATCAAAAGTAGAGAAGCAATGAAGCTGCTTCCCAGTTAGTCGTAATGCCAACAAGACAGGCGCATGCAAAACAGAACAACAATATGATAAACGTGTGCGATTCCAACCTTAGCATGTTGACCAGCTTGTTTACCTGACTAATCCAAAGTGTGCTCGGAACAAGTTAGCAACTAAATGGATTGGTCCATTTAGGATTATACAGGTATTCAATGATGGATTGAATTATCAAATTGTAGATCCATTATCTCCTTAGTGCCCAAGTAGTGCACTAGAAAATATTGAAGCCTCAGACTACAATGGGCGATAATGATGTTATAGCCAGAATGAACCCCGTGTCCCTAAAGCATCTGGTACCGCTTCCTCAGCTTAGACCGATCCTAGCCAGGTTTCTCGAGCACAGGTTTAGAAAGACCTAGAAATAATAGATCTATCAGATAGCAAGAAATTGTTCCACACCTGTTCTTCCCGTACTCCATTTAGGATAGACAGGCGTTATTCTTCCATCTAATGATCTCCAAAAACACCCCTTCATCAACATCTCCAAAGGCCTTTTTTTATCATATTGAGGATTATTATGATTATGTCACAAATGGTATTTAATTTACTCAAGGAATCCATGAGATGCAAGCAAAACGTAAAGAAATTGTGATTGCTACTTCTAGTAAAAAGTGAATCCTCAATCCATTTCAACATTTAAATGTTTTGGATATTAATTAGTTCACTTGTCGCTTTTAAATAAAATTATGGCGAAATATTGGTTAAGCGAGTCATTTTAATTGCCATGATATAATATGTGGTGGAAATGGAAGGTAATGTTAAGAATAGTATGTAAGAATGGCACAATGTTTTAAGCATATTTTGTTTTATACAAACACAATGTTTTCACTTTAATAGCTTTATTTTATGATGCCATTAATATATTAAAGTGCAAGGTGATTTTGTTTTGCCAACATTTGCTTTGCTTTAAAGTTTAAGGTGAGGACGACCTTCTTTTTGAAGGGGGGTGCTAATGTGACAGGAAATGATCGAGCTGTCAGGGATTTTTTATTAGGTGCAATTTTATTAGTTTAAATGAACGAAGCAACCCAGTTGCCTCAGCTTCGATGGTTCGAACCTATTCAATAGTCATCGCTATCTGGTTGGAGGAGACACCTCGGTTGTCCTCTCCGATATTATTATTTGTGTTATTTGGCATCGCTTTATATTATGTTTGGACTTTGGAGTAGTTTGAATAATATTATGTCAGCAAACAAAACCAGTTAGCCTTCATCCCTTGCGTTATCTTGAGAATGTAAGAGTACAACTTTTATCTTACACACACATTGGAGCCTAAATTCAAGATGGCTGCTGCGCA
>JAMKCH010020466.1:0-21689 GCA_023653785.1 Ophioderma brevispina | reverse complement strand
AAGTAAAGTTAAATAGATTCTTTGTTTGAACTTTCTGTATAAGAGTTACAGAGCTATGACTAGTGGCCTCCCATAGCCCCTGTAGCCCCAGTCACATTTTGCGTTCAATTATGCAACGAGTAGATAGATGGTGCAACCAGTATATTTTTCGGGTTCTGTACCATTAGACGAAAAAATGTGACACCATTTTATAACGACGGATATATCTGAAAATTACCCCCATGGTGACCTTTGGAACTATTTGACTCATATATTGAACTACAACCTGCAGACAAGATATGGCAAAATATACCTTTTTTTATCATGGAAATGTAAAGAACCGTTGGCATACTTTCGAAAGCGTTTTGATACTTTTCATATTTTGACCCCTGTATAACTTACCCCTGTAAAAATATAGTTCCACTCCTTGATTTTAGTAGACTTTTGATATGTTGTTTTTAAAGGTATTATCAATACAATTTCTGTGGTATTGATTCTGTTGCAATAGTGTTGGGTTAAGGCAGCATTTTCATTCTATTTGATGGCCTAATGCCATGAATAAACACTATGGTACTGTTACACGATTTTAGGGCTTTAATGTATTATAAACGTAGGCTAGTTACGTAGCTTTGTAATTACGTTTACGCATAGTACGCACCTTGATCGTCAAATGGGTCAAAGGTCATCAAGAAAGGTTAAATCTGAAATATGCTCAATTTCTTTAAAAATGGGCTCCGATTGTTCATCTTTCCTCAAAAACTTCAAAATAATAAAAACATTAAAAAAAAAAAAAAAAAAAAAAAAATCGGAGATCAATAGAGCTAGAGGTCAATGGGGTTGACCTTGTATGTCATTTATCTCGATAAACAAATAAAATGAGAGTAGGCAAACTACTTCGTTGCAATCCCTGATGGAAAAACTAACAATTTGAGACCAGTTTCAAAGAAAAATGGGCGCAATATTAAAGATTTAACCTTGGTGATAAACCTTTGACATTGCAAGTAGTACAAACTATACCTTTTTACATCCTTGGACAAGACGAAACACTTTGGTTACCTTTTACAGCAACCATGATTTTATTTTTTATCACTGTATTAGAATTTCCCCCTCCGGGCTTCCGCCACACTTTCAGGAAGGGCATCCCGCAAAATTGTTCATTAAACCTTCATAGAAGACAATCAACTGGAAATGATTATCTGCTCTCCACCGGTCACGGAATTGCCCAAATGACCCTACTATAAGTTTTAAAAAGAAGTACGAGCCATAGATAAGGTTAATAAATTGTAAAGAGCGTACAAAGTATATCAAGTACGTCTGCCCCTGTAAAACCCGATCTAGCCAGAGAGCCAAAGAAGAATTTTCAACTAGTTTGTCTCTGTATGAAAAAAATGAGCCGCTTTCATACAAGAGACGGCATAAGTTTTCCTGTGATATTACTTTCGCTTTCAAATGGTTTGAAATGAAAAATCATCGGATTATTTTAATAATGGCGTCTCATTTTCCGTCCTAAAGTAGTACTTTTATTTTTCACGAAATACTGCAAAGGACAACTCGTTATTCCGTTGCATCCGTTTGAATACAGGTGACCGTTGCCTAAAATTAAATAGAATGATCACTAGAAAAAACGAAACACTAGCATAATTTTTTAAGCCGAAAAGTGGGGCCCACAGGGCGGGAATCGAACTGACAAAACAGACTCTCCAAAGTAAAATCAATAACGTCTATCGCTTAGAACGCTGCGGCCACGGAGGAAGCTTGTAAGCATACGTCCCCCCCCCCACCCCCCCAGCCTCGAATTGTTGTATATGCTAGTAGTAAGTGAGTGTTCATTAGTGATGTTGACAAAAGATTCCGTTAAACAGCATTTTCTTTGTATGAAGCAGTTAAATTTCAATGTGAGCAGTACAAGGCACATCATGAGGATAAATAGAAACATACCTTAATTTTGTCAATATTCATTTTGTAATAAAGTTGTAAATTTAAACAAATAAAATTATTTTAAAGTTTCACATTTGCCATAATCGTTCTAACTGACCGTGAAAGCATTTCTAACTCGGCGTTTCCGTTGTCTAAACACATATCTGCTCATTAAATGTGCCACATATATTTCTGAGTTAGTAACCCAGTATTTTTGCTTTGATAGTGGTTGTATACCAGATATGGTAGTTTTGGTGGCCGTGAAAGAACAAACTTTGGTGCTTGGCCATTTTGGAGCCATGTTTAAGGGGGTCTATTTTAAAATTTAAATGTCTGTTATGGTACTCAACTTCTTAAGTTATTACCAGCAGTATACCCTCGCAATGTAATAACAAAAGACGTCTTGTATGCACTCCATTATTGTTTTTGTATGAACCCAGATATGGTAGTTTGGTTCCGTGAAGACATATATTGGTCCGTCGGCCCATTTTGGAGTATTTTAAGGGGGTTTATTTTAAAATTTAAATGTCGTTGGTACTCATCTTCTTAATTGCGTTTACAGCAAGTAGCCTGGCATATATATATAAAAAGATGTCTTGTATTCACTACCATTATTGTTTTGTATGCACCCAATCCGTATTTGTGCCATGAATAAGAACAATATTGGTCGTCCGGCCATTTTGGAGCTATTTTAAGGGGTCTATTTTAAAATTTAATTTCTGTTGGTACTCAATATTCAATAATTGCATTTACAGTAAGTAGGCTGTTATTAGTATATAAAAAGATGTCGGGTATTAACTTCATTTTTGTTTTATTGCACCTAGATATGGCAGTTTGTGCTGCAATTAGAGAAAATGTTGATTTTTGGTTAAGGCCATTTTCGGGCGTCTATTTCAATATAACGCTCATACATCCCAAACGTTTCCTGATTCCAAGAGGTATTGCACCTATACATTACATTAGCCAGATTAAAATTTCATATCAACCTAACCCATGATTTCTGGCCCCTCAAAATGGTAAATTTTGTGTAATTTCTGGCTGAGCCGTCTTATAGGGTCTATTCTGCCCCTGGACACATTGAATCTGCTAATTTTTCTAGGCACAAGTTGACATCTATAATATGTAGATTGATCAAAGTTCCAAAACACTTGCATTATTTATGAGTGGTATTGTCAACAAAATCCAAAAAAGCAAAAAAGTGGTATTTTTTTGAATGGCCATATTGGCCCCCCTAAGATGAGACCCTTTCTGCATGGGGTCTATTTTTTGTTTGATTCTGATAGACTATCAAAAGTTGTACAGAAACACTAAGTTTAAGGCTTTAATTCAACTAAATGAGAAGATATGAGTGTTTTTAATCACCTTTTAAAAACTAGTTTGAACAAAAAATGACCATTTTTGGGGCTGACATGCAGACTTTGACGCGCCATAACTCCGCAACGAAAGGAATCTGGAAGTTCGTTTAGGATTCTTCTATTCCACCTACCTCAATCTTTCCACCAAATTTAAGCAAAATTGAGAGGCATGGTTACACACCTGGTTGAAATGGCATGGATGGACTCGCTCTAAAACATGCTTAACCACCTAAAAATTAGGGCTAAATCTGGCGTAGTAAGCATAATACCATGTGAATGGGGGCCTAAAGCAATAACAGCACATTTTTGAAGAGCGCCCCCAATTTTAAAAATTTGGGAAAGGAATTTAGTATTCTGCCACCCCCGATGAATTCGGCAGACTCGACGGAATCTAAACTGCCATGTTGTTGGATTCGGTGGAGAATACTGAATTATCCAAATTTGATTTTTTGCATATTATGTTGGGAATTGTCTAGAAAACTATGCCTGCGAACAAGAAGCTCAACAAAATGCGTATTTATATAAAATAAGCGTTTGTAATTAGAATTGGGATTCCAGATTAGCTAATTAACGGCAGAGCTGGAAACCGGGGCTGGAAATGCTACATTTAAGTCCGTCCATGATGAAAATAGTGCCCCACCTCAAGAAAATGACCTTAACTTGACTTGCCGAACCCAATAAAACAAATAATGGATGGAGGCGTAGACACGTACATGGCGCTATTCCCGGTAATTTCATTTGGAAGGCCGTCCAGCAGCCGTTGAATTATTATCGAGATCTCCGAATATTCTAATGACCGTATTCAATATGACAACAGCCACCAGACATGTTGGTGGACAAGATGCATTGCATTCCCGGACTACAATAGATTAAGCTGTCAATCGATCCATGTTTAGCGATGGCACATGGATCATTGACAGGTGGATGAAGTATTGTAGGCACTGGAATGCGTCGATCTTGTCACCAACATGGCTGGGCTATGGAATACGGTCTATAGTTTTACTAGCCAGTTACAAAATGTAACCGTGTAAAAATCTAAAAAAATTGTGTGAAAATTGGGGGTTTTCTTCAAAAAGATGTGCTATTATGCTTTAATCATTAATACGTACTACTTTACCAGTATGTTCTGTTTTTTTGATTTTGTTCGTACTAAGCACGGTCTTTTGGCCGGGACTGCTACGCATAAAAGTAGTAGAGAATATAGTTCCGAATTCGGCAACCCTTCTACAGCGGTCATACATTACAAGCGTCTCAATTTGCAGAAGAGATTATAATAAAACACTAGTGAATATTTGATATGCTTATTGGTATTTTGGATATCAGCATCAGAAATGATTTTCAGGATATCGGCGTCAGTTACTAGCTTGAGGCGAGTTGAAACAGGTACTCAGATCGGGATGGCTGATAGTCGGCTAACCTTTATTCTACGGGGGATTAAGATAATGGAGTGGCAGGGACAGAGTCTTATTTTGAATAATACATAGTCCACGTCAAAGAATATGGTCTGTTCTATGACCAAGAGTATATGGCTGCCAAGCAAAAAATCGAGACAAAACTACAAACGCAATGCACACCATATTAGTGTAAGCTTTGTGGCCGGCAGGTGGAATTCAATGCCATTGATGGCGTCAGACCTTCCATCAGATTTGAACAGGTGATTAGTGGCCTTCATTTTTTTTCAAGGGGTGGAACGCATTCCAAACCAGTCGTCCGTGCTGGGCGGCTGACATTTGAATATTGCACGGATAATTACAGTTTGGGTGCTTGTATACACACTAATGTCAATTCGATACAAACAATCGCCAAAATATCAGTTGTTGGATGTTGGTGGCTATTGGTGGTTAAATTTGGTCCACCCATGGCCACACAACGATTGAAATGACACGTCAGTTCTCGTGATTTAAATAAACCGCCTCATTGAATACATCTTTCACCTAAGCGCGCATTGCATTATGAGAAAAAAGAGTATCTGAGCACAATGACCGGTAGCACTATTATTACACCTGGCCACCTCAACACATACATTTAATTTGTATCACTACCGATTATTGTATATGCAAAGCGGTACCCACAGTCTGTGGAAGAAGCGGAGGCAGCCAGTGCGTTTCTAATGTTGGTACTCTAGGTTTCTTTGTGGTCGGCAAACATGCGAGACAGTGTATTTCTAAAGATTACGTACGTTTTGCCTCTCTATCTATATAGAACCTCTTTGTTTTTTCTTTGTCTGATGATATGGACAACGGGAATGTCAAACATAACCTCTTTGGCAAATTGGCCGTTCTTTTCACCCTACAACATCAATTTGTAATCGGATAAAACGCTGGCGCAAGTCACGGCCCTATTCCTGATTCGAACCAGGTCCAAAACGTTTCCCGCCTACCCCCATCACCGTGAATACTCGATTCATGATTGTTACCCCCGTACCATCTTGCGAGGGATGGGATGGGACATTCATTACTCCTATTAAAAGGAACCCACCCTATGCAAATAAAAGGCATAATTTTGAATCATTACATTAAATATTTTTTTTTGATATTAAAAAAAAGAAATCTTGGTATTACAAACATTGACCTTCTTGAATAAGCAGATGACCTTTAGCCTATCTCCCAAATTCTTGGACAGGAAGCACGAAGCTTCCCACGCATGTGACCCATTGATGTTTTTACGCCTGTTACCTGAGGAATAATTTTAGCTATATTACATAAGAAAAAAAGATTTAGAGTTGTTTAAACATTTGACCCCCATAGTAACTTAACCCCTCTCCCAGGCAGCGGCAATCCGGCAGACTCATTTTGGCAAAAGTTTTGCTCTGAATTTTCCCGTGTTCCGATATTGGTAATATGGGGGACTTAGTGAACAGATCTTTAGGGTAAGTGTGCAAATCCGGATAAAATTGTGAATTTTGGTACACAATACACAAGTACTTTTTACCAGTGATAATCAAATCAAAAAAAATTGATGGAAGCACCTGCCAAACCCCTTCAGGGCCCCCAATTGGATTTCAAGGTACACAGGGGGTAACATTTTTAAAATGTTCCGATTGTGTTTGTGAAAAGTAAACCATGAGTCGGTTGGTTACCCAAGGATCAAAAAGGTTACCTATTTCTACCGTGACTTTTTTATAGTTTAGGAATTATGTGGTAAAAACTATAAAATGCGTAAAAAAGAGTCAATTTTTGTTTGTACAGGGGTCAACAATTAAAAAGTTGCTCCAATTTTTGTTAAAATGTGGTTCAAATTGTTAGTTTAGCTCATAGAATGAATATAAGGATAGTTTTGACATCTTACGTGTCTGGATTACCGAAATGGCGAATAAAGTAACAGCTATTGGCAGCTATGGTTATGGACCGGACCTATTTGTTGGATACGTGAAAAAATCAGCATAACAGATAAGGCAAACTATTCCTTAATTTCAATCCTTAAGCTAGGGCAAACAATTTGCCACCCATATTAATGAATTAAAGCACTTTTAACTTTTGACTTATTTGTACAACCAAAATGACTTTTCACCATTTTTACAGGTTTTTACCCATTAACTACGGAATATCAGCCATAGATAGTGTAAACTATACCTTTTTTGGAATCCTTGGTGACCAGACAAACACCTGGGTGCTCTTTTAACAAATTCAGAACATTTTTAAATTTTTGATCCCTGTATAACCTTGAAATACAAAGCTGGGGCATTAAGGGGGGTGGGGGGTGGCAAGTGCTCCATCAATTTTATGGATATCAATGACTTATAACATACTTGTGTGCAAAAATTAACAATTTACGGAAGCGCACTCTCTTACACTACAGTCCCACTAGTACACTCGTTCGGTGATCAAAACCTTTGGGCTGACGGTCTATCTATTCCGGGGGGTTTCGAAAGCCAGACTAGAAACAACAGACCCCCCAAGACCTCGCAGCACCAGACCCGGAAGTGAATCACTTCCGGGTCTGAGGTCTGTTTTTTCGAGTCTGGTCTTTCGAGACTCCCCCCCTGTGTTTCGAAACACCAGACCTCGAAACACCAGACCGGAAGTGAATTCTCTTCAGGGGCTGAGGTTCTGTTTGTTTTCGAGGTCTGTGTATTTCGAAACATCCCCCCCCCCGGTTTTTTCGAAACACCCTACCTCGAAACACCAGACCGGAAGTGAATTCACTTCGGGTCTGGTGTTTCGAGGTCTTGGTGTTTCGAAACACCCGGGGGATGTCTCGAAACCCAGATCCTCGAAAACAACAGACCTCAGACCGAAACATCAGACCGGCAGTGAATTCACTTCCGGGGTTCTGGGTACTGTTGTTTCGAGGTGGGTCTTTCGAGGGCATCCCCACACGGGGTCGGTTGTTTCGAAACACCAGACCTCGGAAAAACACCAGACCCGGAAGTGAATTCTCTTCAGGGTCTGAGGTCTGTGTTTCGAGGTCTGGTTTTTTCGAAACATCCCCCCCGGGTGTTTCGAAACACAGACCTCGAAACACCAGACCCCGAAGTGAATTCACTTCAGGTTCTGAGTTTCGAGTCTGGTGTTCGAGTGTATTGTAAGTTTACCGCAATGTGCCGTGAAGTTAATCACTGAAGTCCCAAGTATTAGCCCGAATATGCCATGAGGAAGCGTTCTTCCTTAATTCGTACTGAACATGGTGTATTTATCGTTACGCTTGCGCTTGCAGGCTACAATTAATTTTACATTGCAGGTGCATCCATGCAGTCTAATCGTATACTATAGCCATTCTGTACATGTTGGAAAATCACGGCAGAACGTTCATCGGCAAAAGATGGTCGCCGAAGTTGTATTCGATGCTCAATCAGTTTAATAATAATATTTGGCGATCTTTAAGCACTTTTTAAGACCAATTGCATGATTCTGCTCCGGCTGAACCAGCCACTGTAATAAGTTACGAATTTTGGGGTTAGTTTTCATAAGAAGGCGTGCATTAAAAAAGGAAAGGATGAAATAGCTTGGAATGTGGCGGGTGGGGGGGGGAGGGGCGTGGTATGACGTAACCTTAAATGGAGGTCTTTTAGAGCCTGACTCCGGTGAATAAGTCTTGTAAACTGTAGGGGAAGTCAATTCGGGTCTGTGGAACTGATTTTTCCCTCATAATCACGCTTGAGGAACTGCAGATTATGTTAAAAATAAGGACCGGACGTGCATTTTCATAAAGGTATGAATGTGTTCGAAAGCTCTAAAAACAGTGTTTAACTCAGCAGATACACATTTTTTAACACTTTGGGCGCAAATTCCGTCAATTACTTGTTAGGTACCTAATTTGCACTGCTGATAAGTGTTAGGGGTGAAAATTCAAGCTTCGAAAATACGTACTTAGGGTACGTTTTTTGGATGATTGCTTGGACACGATTGATACCCCCTTGTCATTGAGAGGTTGCCCCCGGGTTTTTACCCTGATTTTTAACCGATTTTCTCATGATTGTTTTTTTGTGTTCTGGCTTGTAACTTTGGCATCTTCTCGTTAGGATTTTCAAATAATAAGTAGTCAAGTCTCAATATTAATACATTACATAGACTGTGTGATGATTTGATGTTAGTAGGCATTATTTAAAAAAATCCGCCCGCCCTACCCTATTTTGCACTGGCCCCCTACTCCAATACAACAATTTTTTGGCCTAATAGCGAGAACCTCTTGTTCCCTGCACGTGACTGTGACAAGAATGATCGTGGTGCCCATAGTTTACCAACCGCAAAGTCCCTCAAAGGGGATGAGAGGGGGTGAGGTCGCGCGGTCGTCCTGCTATCATCACTGGTCGCCAAGTTAAATCAAGTTAAATCTCTCTCTTGGCTTTTAATTTATGTATCAATTGAACAGTTTCCCGTACCGTTCACAGCACATTGGTACCAGTTTTTTGTACATTATCAGACAAAAATGAACAAAAACTACTCTGTCACAGGGTGACTATAAAAACAAAGACCCAGACCACCAAAGACCCAGACCCCTCAACTAGAAAACAAAGAACCCCCCTCCACATAAACCCAGACCCCCCCCCTAACTATAAACAAAGACCTCCTCACTATAAAACAAGACTCCCTCAACTATAAACAAAGACCCCCCTCAACTATACACAAAGACCCCCCAACTATAAAACCAAGACCCCCTCAACTATAACAAAGACCCACCTAACATAAACAGAGACCCCCCTAACTATAAACAAAGACCACGACCCTCAACTATAAAACCAAGACCCCCTACTATAAAACAAAGACCCCTCAACTATCAACAAAGACCCCCTCAAATAAACAAAGACCCCCCCAACTAAAAACAAATACCCCCCCCTCAACTATAAAACAAAGCCCACCACAACATACAAACAAGACCCACTAACTATACAACAAAACCCCCTCAACTATAAAACAAGACCCGTCAACTATAAACAAACAACAACCCCCTCAACTAAAAAAAGACCCCTCAACTATAAAACAAAGACCGCCCTCAACTATAAAACAAAGACCCCTCAACTATAAAACACAGACCCCCCTCAACTATACAACAAAGACCCCCCCTCAACTATACAACAACGACCCACCTAAACTAATAAACAAATACCCCCCCTCACTATAAATATATGTGAAAATTAGCGTAATCAGTGGCGTAGCCAGGGGGAGTGCCCCCCCCCCAACCGAGATGGATGTTCCGGTCGGTACCTCCCGGTCGGTACCTTTGTCTAAACATCTGTAAGCTGTTTTTTGACGGCGCGATGTGCATGATATGAAATACAGAGAAGTTCCCTAACAATGGTTACTGCTTAATTGGTCAATACTAGTACTACCTTCTCCTATCTTTGACGTGGGTGTGATGTTGCATTTTGGAGTGCGACGGTAAAACGCGACCGGGAAAAAATTTGTTTGTTTGTACAAGACACTGCCGTTAACATCCTCAACTGAATCTGTGCCCCCTCGTCAACAAATCCTGGCTACGCCACGGAGCAGATTCGTTTTTTTTTGTCTTTTATTTCTTTGCGCTATCCGGTTTATTCGGGTTTATTTTTGAGATTAAATGCCTCCATTTTTCATTATCCTTATCCTCACGTCAATGTGCCGCGTTTTGCATACTGAATCATGAGTGATTATAGTAAATATAATAATTTACTATAATACTCCATGACTGAATCTATCGGGATACTGATCTCATGGCCGACGAAATTCCAACGCTGTCAGAATTTCTCAGACCACACACTGATATGTGTGTGTGTAAGCTGTTTTGGCGCATCCGGTAAGGTGTATTCCCCCAATATTTACACACTCTGTGTATGCATGGGGCGGAGCTGACGGGGTCGAGTACAAACACGTGAGTTTTTAGTATTATGCAAATACTCCCTGAGTATTGCTGCGCCAAAACCAGCTGTTTTGGCGCAATCCGGTAAGGTGATCCCCAAATCATGTCACACACAGCTGTGTATGCACGGAGCGGAGCTGACGAAGTCGAGACAAACCGTGCGTTTTAGGTATTATGCAAATGACTGAGTATCGCGCCTCCGGTAAAGTGTGATCCCCAAATCTGTAGCAACACCTCTGCATCTGTGTATGGAGCACAGGAGCTGACCTCACGAGTTTGCGGCGCCAAAACAGCTTAGGTTGACCATAGAGCGACGACGCCGCGCCGCTAGTAAACATCTTAAAGTTGACAGAACCACTACTGTTTTTATTTCAACACTGTTTAGATACTGGAACATAACTATTAACAGCTTTGTTTACAGCTGAACACAGCTTTTTCAGAATTTTCTTCAAATACTTTACAAAACTGTAAATTATGTTACTTTAGCGTGAACTTCCCATTTAAATAATTATGCCTTCAAATCACATTTATTATTATTTTCGAAACATCCTTGACAATACCATGCACATATCGTCTAGCATCGAAAAAAACAACTTGAAACTTGTGAGAAAATCAAATGGCGCCAAATCAAACAGTTTTTTTCAGGAGTTTAACGGTAACCATGAGTAGAAAGTTTTGGAGAGAATCAACGGGAAAGGGTGGTATCGCTTGATATCGGTCATTGCAAATAAATCCCCCTAACATTTACTCCAGAATAAATGAATCCATCCCATAATTAAATTCAGGAGACAAGACGGTTGGTTTTGGCAAGGAATTTATTGTTTGAAGTAAAATGGTAACGTATGCAAACGTATAATGGAATGGAGATTATGCAAAATGAATTCATATTGGTTGTGGTCTTTGTTTAATAGTTGAGGGGTCTTTGTTTTATAGTTGAGGGGGTCTTTGTTTTATAGTTGAGGGGGTCCTTTGTTTTATAGTTTGAGGGGGTCTTGTTTCTAGTTGAGGGGGTCTTTGTTTTATAGTTGAATAGTTGAGGGGGTCGTTTTATAGTTGAGGGGGTGGCTTTGTTTTAATAGTTAGGTTGGTCTTGTTTTATAGTTGAGGGGGTCTTTGTTTTATAGTTGAATAGTTGAGGGGGTCGTTTTTTTTTAGTTGAGGGTCGTGTTTTATAGTTGAGGGGGCCTTTGTTTTATGAGTTGAGGGGGCGTTTTTTTATAGTTTGAGGGGGTCTTTGGGGGGTTTTCGTCGTTTAGAGTGGGTACTGTTGTTTTAAATTGAGGGGGTCTTTGTTTTATAGTTTAGAGGGGGTCTTTGTTTTATAGTTTGAGGGGGTCTTTGTTTTATAGTTGAGGGGGCTTTTTGTTTTATAGTGAGGTGTCTTTGTTTGATAGTTTGAGGTGGGTCTTTGTTTTTATAGTAGGTGGGTCTTTGTTGTATAGTTGAGGGGTCTTGTTTTTAATAGTTGAGGGGGTCTTTGTTTATAGTTGAGGTGTCTTGTTTTATATTGAGGGGTCTGTTGTTTTAAGCTTGGGGGGTCTTGTTTTATATTGAGGGGGTCTTTGTTTTAATAGTTAGGTTGGGTCCCTTCTGTTTTATAGTTGAGGGGGTCTTTTTTGTTTTATAGTTGAGGGGGTCTTTTGTTTTATAGTTGCAGGGGGTCCTTTGTTTTATAGTTGAGGGGGTCTTTGTTTTTAGTTAGGGTTGGTCTTTGTTTTATAGTTGAGGGGGTCTTTGTTTATAGTTGAGGGGGTCCTTGGGTGTTTTATAGTTGAGGGTCCTTTGTTTTATAGTTGAGGGGTCTTTTGTTTTATAGTTGAGGGGGCCCTTTGGTTTTATAGTTTGAGGGGGTCCTTTGTTTTATAGTTGATGGAGGGTCCTTTTGTTTTATAGTTTAGGGGGTCTTTGTTTTAATAGTTAGGTGGGTCTTTGTTTTATAGTTGAGGGGGTCCTTTGTTTTAATATTTGAGGGGGTCTTTGTTTTATAGTTGAGGGGGTCAGTGTTTTATAGTTGAGGGTCTGTTGTTTTATAGTTAGGTGGGTCGTTGTTTTATAGGTTAGGTGGGTCTTTGTTTTATAGTTGAGGGGGCCTTGGGTCTTGGGTCTTTGTTTTAATAGTCACCCTGCATGTTCTTTTGTGTTACACGCCATTTTCGTCGTCAGCTGAATTTCGCGTCGCCGGCTACGTTTAAATTATCAAATCGTTCTCTTTACCCTACGGAATCTGATTTGGTCTTAATCCATTTCGGGTAAGGGCTTTTGTATATTAAAAGCTTTACAACCATGCAAAAATATTGATTTTTGAAAAATCGTTGAGGGCGGCACTATTTTTCAAATGGCCAGTGGTGTCTCTTAAAGCGGCACTGGCACATTTTTCACACCAAATATGAAATTTTCTTCAATTTGCTCCAAATGATAGTCCTCGGCCCATTGGAAGATATAGATACATAGCATTTTACTCATGAAAAAAAATAACATACGCAAACAGATATGAACGTTAATAAGAGGTTAAAGACATCCAGGTAATTTGTCGGCTAACTTTTTAAGTTTTCCATACTTTGAGGTTGCAACAAATGTGTATATTACATGGATGTCATAGACTAGAACCTCAATGATAGTAAAACCACAAAGATCACAGACGAGTCAAACAGGGTTGCATGCTGTGGGAACCATGCATACGGTGTGCGTTTTCTTGTATTAGTGTTAAACCTATTTCCGCCGTCTGCTGAATTAATGTCGCGCGGCGACATTAAGGGATTAGCAGCGATTTGCTAATCCAAACATCCGAAAAATAATCAAATTCATATTTTTACCTTTTTGTTACTGGCATGGCTATGTGAACATAACCTGCAAGTGTTAGCTTTAAATCGTGTATTAAAAGACCAGGCAGTAACTTCTTTATATCTGATTCTGGTAATTCTATACGTGCATATCAAAATTCTCTGACTTGAATCAAAAAAGGACTTTCCCGTTGGAATATCACAGATTTTCAGCGTAATATTGTGCACCAGATCAATAAACTTTTGAACCTGAAACACAAACTTATTGATCTTTGTTTTTATTCTGTACTAGGTGAAAATACAATCAGCTGTTTAGTGCATATTTTTTGAGATGCCGTAGCCTCGTCTATTGCGGGAGACGGTATGATACAAATTCCCTCAAATACTGCATTTTTTTGTCACTATTTGGTGGTTTGTTTCTACATTTAAAACAGTTCTATGGAATGGTAGCACACTTATCCCCTGATTTATTAAGTTTAAAGACGATGCCTTTCCCAACACTTTTTCCGATTCGCTCGCATTAGCGCTGCTAATCCCTTATAATGTTATCCATCGTTCTGTTTTACCCATCCATGAAGGATGCTGATTTTCGATCTTAATCATTCACAGGTGAGGGCTTTACAACCATGCAACAATAGTCATTTTGAAAAATCTTGAGGGTGCAACTTAATTTTTGAAATGTTTCCTTCACTCTTCAAATTTGTGATTCCCTATACAGCTTTAATTCGCTAAACTGGATTTGGTGCAGGTGAAAACATCAGAGCCAAAAGGGAGTTCAAAGTGTAGAAAAAGGGAAGATAAACAAATTCAATGATGAACTGAGGGTGCATTTTAAAAACAGTCATGGTAATACAGAACTTTGCTACCCAGAGGTGGCCGCAACAGTCTGATGGTAAGAATGCCCCTTTAATCGGCCCACTGACCTTTACAACCCAAATCTGTGAACACTAGGTCCAAGCGGTTTCTTCCATCCGATTTTCTCTGAAATCAGCTCAAGCATTTGACCCAAATAGAAATTATAAATTTTTTCAAACAATGCCCTTTTGATCAAACCCCACATGATCGTTTGACTGACCCAAATATGAGCCCTTGAGTCATTGGTTCTCAGCATGTTGGTGATTATAGCAATTTGATTTGCGGCACACGAAGGAATTTATATATTATCAAAGAAATGCCCCTTCAATCGGACCCACATGACCTTTGGACCCAAAATTGAATATAATATTTGTAGCTCAGACTATCAGACATCTCTTTCTAAACTTTTCTAGGAGTTTTCTCCGGGAGTATTGTCACAACTATGGTTATCATCATATGGTTTATAATTACTTGAATAAATTAAAAATGCCACTGCTCATCACACATCCAGTGGAATACAGGGTGACCCAATAAAAACTTACCCAAATGGAAGTGATATTTTCCACTTTTTTTTATAAAGAATGGGTAATTTTTCGCATCTTGCCTGAAAAAAATTGTTCATTTGGGTGGAGGTGGTTCTCAAGATATGGTCCCCTAAACAATTAGCAAAACCGACTTTTCCACGGAGCAAATCTTGGTTCTTAGGCAGTGAAATCCCCAATGCCCAATCGAGCAGATGTGTCCTAAAACCGGCCTGCCCCTGACACAAGACAGAAAACTGTATGTAGCACACTGCATGCTAAAAACATTTTGTGTGTACTTATCATTCCAGCATGAAATACAACTGGCAGATCCAGGGGGTGTTTTTTTGGGGCGCGCACCTCCGGTAATTTGGCCAAAATCTTGTAAAACTCACCCCCAGTAATTTTTTGGCAATTTTTAAAGGGCTTGAATCCGCCGCCCTGAAATACCAATGGACATATTAAGTCTGCTGTTCCCATACTATTTTTACATTGTAAACTGATTTGTATATAATCAGGACTAGGCAGTGGCATTTCGTCGGTTGAGATCAGGCTCGACGGTTCACTTGAAGAATTCAGGCCATGCTGTGTTGGCGCGCTGCAACAGATTGCCGGCAAAGTTTATGTTGTAACGTGTCAATGGTCTGTGTGGCGGCAGTAATTTTACAAAAATCGTGCAAGATTAGCCCTCGGCAAGAATATTTAAAGGTGCATCAAGAGATAAAAATACAGGTTTCCTAAAAAATGTGAAAATTCTGATTTTGTACTGGTCGAAAGCATTCTATCAAAATTGCCCATCTAAAGGATTAAGCTTGAGAACGGCTTCTTTGGTACAAATATGTTAAACGGGGCATTTCGTGATCCACAACCTCATCCCCCCAACTTGCTTAAAAATGTTGAGATTTTTATAATCATCGAACCGTTAGCCTAGTAATCCATGTTAGGTACCAAATCTTATGGTGCAAATTCAGTCGCATCTGTAAGAAATGCACAATTTTGTATTTTCTGTCCGTAAAGGAAAATGAAAATTACAGTACAGTTGCCTATGGACCGCGGGAAACGTATTGCTCATACACAAAAACCACAAAACCGCAAGATCAGGATCAACTCAAATTTTGTGAGTAACATTTTCTCAAGACGATATCCATATAGTGAAACATGAATAAAAGAGAAATGTGGCTGGAATCATGAAATGTGCCTTTGAAATTTCTAATTTTCCCATAGGAACAAATTGGAAATTCAGCCTATGTTTTCTATGAAATATAAGTATATACAAATTATCACTTCACGTTATTTTCATTTTTAAGTTATTCTGCAGCCAAATAAAGCTAGGGAATCTATTGAGTAGCTAATCTATATGAATCAACTACATATCACAGAAAAATAATAGACAACTTTAAATTCTCTCATTTGCACCTTTAACACATATAAAACCCAAAATTTTTCCCTGGTGGCTTGCACACCGAGTGCCCCCGGCAACCCCACCCGACACTGGTCCTCCCCAATATTAAAATCCTATATAGCTAAGCGCCACTGGAGTGGTAGGTAACTGTTAATGACACCTTAAACCAACATGCAATAGAGAATGGAGTGATACAATGAAAGGTAAACCCATCACTTCAAACAAAAATTGAGGGTAACAGTAACAATGAATTTACTTCAAGGGTATATGGCTTGTCATATTAATCACTCTCTAAAATAGCTACCCTCAAATTGATGTTCTTCACATAAAAAATCACAAAAAAATCCCAGATGCAGAATTCAATTGTAGCCCTATGGGCCCGGCTGATGACAAAAAGTTACGGGTACCAGTTTAAATACACAATGATTACAACCTCAGAAGGGCAAATCTCATCTAAAAACATCACTCCTTTTGCACCAAAGTGCCATGCAAGTTTTGGATTTGGCTACTTTTGGCTAACTCTCCCCCCAAATTTGGTCCCTTTTCATGCCAGAAAGCCAAGAAAATCTGGATGCAGCTACTTTGGACAGGCACTTTTCGTGACATACCAACTAGGGGGAGGGGGCCTGGCTCTAATGGTTGCAGTTGCACCCCGGGCCTTGTGGCCAACAGGTCGAAATGGCAAATAGCAATTTGCATATTCTCACGATTGTCGAGGGATTCACCTCACCCCAACTTTGGATTATAATTAGGCTAATTTTTGTGTACTTCATTCTTGATTATACACAACATCCCATTTACACTTGTTCAGATTGGGTCACGTGCATGGGGACTGTTTAAAGGGTGCAACAAGATATTTCAAGTCATCCATATTTTCTGGTGATATGTGAGATTTCATATAGACTAGATGCTCAAAAGATTCCCTACCTGTATTTGGTTACAGAAATAACTTAAATAAACAAAAATTTTTGATTTGATTTGTATATGCTTATCTTTCAATAGAAACATAGGCTGAATTTCGTATTTGTACAAATCAGAAATTTCACATTTTTTTTAATATTATATTTTAATTTGGACAGTGTATTTGAGGCAATTTTGGATATAAAGCTTTACACCGTGCCAAAATCAGTTTTCACTTCATCACATTTTTTTTTTCGGGACACCTTTTCTTTTGAAATCTCTCGTTGCACCTCTAAAGGGACAGGAGGAGAATTTTTGATATAAATTTCTCTCAATTTGTGCTGATTCAGTTGTAGAACACCTACTGAGAACTTGTGAATGTTATTGGACACACAATAAAAACTAAAACCAAAACTATGTTATGAACTGCCTGCTATCATATTCGTCCCCATAGAAAAACATGTGCATGTTTTGATTTTTTGTCGTGCATGACAGAAAATACTAAATCATCATCTTAATGATCTTATTACATAAGACGGCATATTCGTCTTATTTCACTTCAGTCAGGTGTGACCCAATACATTTGTATAAGCATCTAATGAAGAGCTCATTTCCAAAAGGGTCTAAATCCACTGTTGGTCACAATTACGTTTATTAGCAATAGTAAAAGATACAGAGTGTAAAAAAACACATTTGTGATACTATTTCACATTTCCAAGCATACTCTATTTCAAAGTTATGGGCTTCGTCATTTTCCGGACCTTTACATAAAAGTTTCTTATTTTGAAAAAGTTTCAAATTTCATACAGGAAAATGATAGTAATATTCAACTTTTCCCATGAACTTATTGCTTTATAGTCGATTCAACCCATCGTGTACCGCGAGGGTACTTTCTAAAGGTGATGAGCATTGAATGAGGGCTGTGCAGGGGGGTTTTTTAATTGGGTTGGAAATTAAAATACCATGCAAATCTCTTAAAAGATGTAGTGTGATAGAGAAAAATCTCCATTGAACCAGTAAAGCACATTTATAGCTACACTAACTATCAAACAGTCTAATTGATTTGCTTCAATGGTTTTCAATGTAAACCAGTGAGTGAATGTAAATTGACTCTTGAGCACCCGTGTTTTGAAATGAAGGATACATAGGTCTTTGCACACTCTATGCGAAAATGTCGTAAACATGAAAGGCAGATTATCTCAATTCGTAATGATGAAACAGGATGAACCAGCCCACATACTGCCTCCTTCCCACTAATCGACGCTTTGTTCCAAATTTTCCTATGGTGACACGATGGGTTGAAATCTACTATAGATCGTCTTATCAAAATAACCACCCAAAGGAAATTTTGAAAATACTTTAAACACAAATCAGTGGTTTTGCTATACTCAAAATAGGCGGCCATCTTGAAAAACAAGTAGGTGGCAGAATCACGAGTTATAGAATTGGATGTGTTTCAATTTTATCTCACCCTGAGAAGATTCCCTTTACAGTGCATCTTGTTTTTAAGACAATGTTTTATCATGGTAAAGTAGTTTGCTTACATTTATTGGCAAAATTATGTTTTCCAAAAGGCCTAAATCCACTGCCACAGGAAGAAAATAAAGAAATAAATAGAAAACCTTGTGAGATCCGAGAGTAAAACTATTTTTTTGGCTTCTACACATGGTATCTTTCACTGAAAACAAAATTATATGAATTGATTAAAGGCAATATGAATATTTTGGGAAAAAAAAATGATTTTCTCAGAACATGAAAAGTGGATTTAGGCCCATTGGAAATCATCTCTTCATATGCAAAAATCTGGGTTTGAAAAAAGAAATTGGGGGTTCTTTCATGAAATGTATTTGTGTCAACCCGTCAGCTGCAGGAGGCCAAGCAATATTTGTTTGCATTTTGTAGTTTTGGGTCCAGGAAATATTGTGCCTGGATTACATGCATGCAATTTGTGACCCCCCCCCCGAAAAGTAAATACATCCTGTGGGACAGCCTTGCACGCATTGACATATAGTGACAAAGTAGCAGCATTTTATACGGTATACCGTGTACTATAGTAGATTCAAACAATCGTGTCACCTCTAGTACTTTTCCGTAGGTACGGGTCTTGGCATTGAATGCAGAGCATGTGCAGTGGGTGGACAATTAAAATTCCACTGCTAAATCTATTAAAAAACATGTAGTCCGATAGCCACCAGAAAAAACATTATATGCTTAATGGAAAGCATTCAAGTCACGTTAAGCGGATTTAAGCTGTGTTATTAACCTCAAAACATCTAATAATCGTATTTGCTTCGTGGTATTCAATGTAACGGTTGAGTTGAATGTTACTGATTTTGAGTGCCATGTCTTTGCACTCTCTATGTAAGAATGATGCAACATGAAAGGCCGGATTATCTTAGTTCGTCATAAATAGGTTGAATTGGGCACATATTTTTACTGTTTCCACTTGTATTAAAAGTGGCATGATGCGTGAACTGGGACTTTCAAAATGCACCCTAAACACGTATTTTTACCAACTGAAAACAACAAGCTTAACTAAAAACCATAAAATTAGGGGGTTCATTCATAGTATTTTGGGTATGAACGATGTTTATGCCCGAGGGTTGCCGTTCATGTATACCGTACTTTTTTATTAACTATTACTACAAAAATTAAATCATTACATTCAAAATTCGTCTGAATTTGCATGATTTTTACCACTTTCGGCCTTCATCACTGCAGCCATGTATAAACGGGCATTTATACATGGTCCTGTGATGCGTATTGACCATCGCGTACGCCGATACAAACGAGGTATCTGACAAGTATTTTTATCTGTTTATGATGACCTAAACAAGTAAGCTCTATGTGTCTTTTATTACCCTTTATTATTACGCTTGCTCTGCTTTACTCCCGAAGTTCCGATTACAATATGTTTGATGAATTTGGATCCCTGCTTCATGTAAATAGCCTAAAACACGTACATCACAAGTTTCAGGGTTTAGAAAAAACATACCATTTATTTTCCAATTTTGCTGTTTTTTGACAACCCAAACAATGTAACGCGCATACTTCGCCTGTTGGAAAAAAGATACCCTTTGACCATTTGCTTGTTCCTCATCATATCCACCTTTGAATCCCCCCCCCCCCCGGGCGTAATCCACAAGTCATTGGTAATTGCTGTTGTGGTGTCAGATTTATTCAACTGAGTAAGCTGATTCAGTAGCCGTTTGTACCATGGATACGGAACGCTCCTAACAGTGGCCCGCCCATTTTGGGACTCGAGGCAATTGTGAACAGTCCGGTTTTCACCCTACTCTTATTCGACACTCTGGCTGCGAAGACATGTCCAGTTTTGGCTCTCTATACACGGACCCGACGGCGTTAACGTCCCCTCCTAACATGGCCCACATTTTGAGACTGAGGGCGGATTGGGAACATCAGGGTGTTCACTCTACTCTTATTATTGTAAGGGTAAGAGTCTATCTTTAAGGAGGCCATATACACGTTACTTTTCAAACATTGGAATGTTGCATTCGACTCTTTCAATTTATATCCATCATTCGATTTTTTGCCCATGTACATTGACTGTCGAACAGGTAATTATGGACCAAGAGATTTTGAGTGGAAAGTCGAAGGAATATGACTTGTTCTATTTTTCGGTCCAACTTCTAGGTGTGTTAATGCTTCTTCCCAGGTACACCCATGTTGCCACAATCCAACCCCAATTTTTGCAATAACCAAGAAGGGACAGTCTCTTTTTTGGGAAAACCATCTACATGAGCTTTACATGTGCATGCTTTGCTCACGGCACTGTTCATGTTGGGCCTTGATATCTTGAGATAGCAGTTCAGTTCAGTGTCATTAGTAGGCCCTTGAAACCAATTTGAGTTTCCTCGTCATATGTTTTTCAAGCCCATATGAGGGAACTATTTCATATTCATTATTTGGCTACCTGCGTATTTTTAAGCTTGTTTACAGTGAAATGAACCTACAGGAGATCGACGAAATACGAACAAATGGGGTCTATTTTAACTCATTTCCGAACGTTTCCGAGACAGGTTTCCTCCTACCAAAAAATTCCAAAATCGACTGAAAAGGTTATGCTTGAACAGAATTTTTCAAAAATATTTTTTTTATTTTTTTTAAGGATTTGGGGGGGGGGCTGATTTGCGGCCCAAAAATCATAACCGGGCGGGGGACGAGACCTAATATCGAGTTTCAAGGGCCTTATAATAATCCTTTAAATCCATCCAAAGAAAGTTTTTTAAAAGCTTTGGGATCCTCCCTAGCTACTCCAGTTGAAGAGCATTAAAAACATCCTAATGTTTCTCTCCTAGCATCCATTTCGTACCCAACTGACCTCTCCGTTTTTTTCTTTGTTTTCTACGTTTTTGACAGTAACTAGAGCATATCAAATAACGTAATAACTTTGTTTTGGGCACACGAGCCATTGTAATGGAACCTGATTTTTTTTTCCTTTTACACAATGTATAATCATAATTTCTTGCTCAGCTCACTGACCTGAACTACATTCCAAGTTGTAAATAGTTCACCTAATTAAGATCTGCATGTGAGATTTTGGCATATCCCTATCTCTGTGGCCTACCACCCGAGTTCACTCCTGACATCACTGGACCATTTTGATAAGAATCTGAACAGAAGTTGGATGACTCGGGTATATTGCAAAATATTGCTTGATTAATGACTAAACCATCTGGAAAGT
>JAMKCH010020465.1:0-33871 GCA_023653785.1 Ophioderma brevispina | reverse complement strand
GTGTGGTGTGGAAAGTGGGAAATGGATCCAGGGGAGATGCACAAAGATGAAGAGAGAGTGACCCATAGTTTGGCAAGAGATTTGTGTGTAGAAGCTTGAGAAGGGAGTGGAGGGATGGTTGGAAAGGGAAGAAAAGTTGTGTGATGGGGTGGAGTCAGTGAAGGAGTTCACAGACCTAGGGAAGGATAAGGTTAGTGGGGTTGTGGATGTGAGGGGCTGTGACAGCGAGAGTGAGGGAGGTGGTGTGAAGTTTAGGGAATGGGGGAGGGTGTTGCATGGGAAAAAGATATCATTGAAGATGAAAGGGAATTGTGTATAAAGAGTTGTGTGAGATCAGTGATGCGTATGGGCGTGAGCGTGGGTCTGAGCAAAAAATTGAGATGGGGCTTTGAGGAGGACAAGCGAGAGCAAGGGAAGAGCAATGATGTGAGCGATGTGTGGTGTGACGTTGATGGACAGGATGAAGACCTGAGTGTGACTTGATGTAGATGTTGGGTTTGGAAGAGGGGTGGACCGTGTTGGCGAAGGCGAATAGTGTACGTGGTTATGGGCATGTGTTGAGGAAGGATGACGCGAATGTGTAAAAGGGCTTTTGAGTTTCGGAGGTGAGCGGTTTTTGGGAGGAGGGGACGTCCAAAGAAGACATGGAAGGAACAACAGTGGAGGAGGAGGGGGGGGGGGGGGGGGTGGGGGAGGGTAGGAGGGTTGGGGTGATTGAGGATGGAGGATGCATGAATCGGGTTTGAATTGGAAGGAAGGAGTCAGGGCGGTTGCTTTGACTGCAAATGTGAGTGAGGTGAATCCGGCCACCCCCGTGCACGCGGACAAAAACAGGATTTAAAACTTTGGGTTAGTAGTAGTAGTAGTGTCTTTTACCCACAACTATTTTTATGATATAATTGCAAAGCCAAGAGCAAAATGTTCTTTCTTTTTAAAGCGCAAAGCAGCAAACTCTCTAATTGATTGGAGAAGCGTTCCCTCTGATTTGATGTGCCACATGTAACAGCTGATCACAACTATTCTGCCTCAATAGCATCACAAGACTTTATTGTCAGTCTAAATGGATGTTTGTATACCAGACACTTTCTGTTTTGGCAACAGCTGTACCACAAGTGTACACGGACTCCAATAATACACAGTTCTTATTTGTATTGCACAATCATTTGAAGTGCCCGAGTCCATGTAAAAGTATAAAGTGCACTGAGTGATGAACAATTTTAATGGTACAGCAAATTTAGCATCTCCATAAGGACACCAGGAGAGCGTGTATATAAGCTTTTTGGTGCTAGCAGAGGATTTCTAAAGTACAGTGTGGATGCTCTTGAAGAAGCTGATGCATACTAACTTACTACATGGATACCACACTTCCTCGCTGATTCCAATAGCTAGGTTTATATTAAGGGTTCGCTGATATCAGTGCATATAGACTATTTTGGTGCCACAAGGGATTTCTTAAATATGCTGGGGGTGGTTCCTGGAGAGCTGAGACATGCATAAACTTTCCCACATTAACTACGATACTGCCAAATCAAACATCCTTTAGACCTAAATTTCACAGGGTAAATGAGGAAAATGGAGCTTTCTTCTGCTTCCTCCTCTCTCTATTCCTAAGGCATGGTTCCCGCTGATTCAGGGTGCGTGATCCACAGGGGCAGCTGCTTTGTCTTCCTCCTCCATCTATGTCTGTCTCCTGCATCCGCTTCTTTCACTGGAAGGGTCCATGTCCTGCTTTACATTGTCCTTCCATCGCTTCCTGGGTCTTCCTCTAGGTCTCTTTCCACCAATCTTAGTGTTCATCACTTTCTTGGCCGGGCCTTCATCCTCCATCCTCATTACATGGCCGTACCATCTCATTCGGATATATCTCACCTTCTCGTTTGATATCCTTCATTCCAAAATCCTTCCTGATATCCTCACTCCTCTTCCTGTCCCTCATTGTACTCCTTCATCCTCCTTAACATCCTCCATCCTGTTGCTTCCATAATTCTTTCCTCTTTCCTTCCCATTGTCCATGACTCAGCTTTATTCTGCTCCCAATTTTTAAAACTTCAACAAAATGGGGACTCTACGGGACAAGACTCTTTCAAGGGTATAGCCCTCTTTAATTTAGGGATTCAAAAATATGTTACAAAGTGGTCATCATAAATATCAACACAATGCATCCATGCATCGCATGTATTTGATCCCGCAAGGGCGGCTAAATCCTTTATATAGTAATAGATGGAAATAATTTTGAGTTGCAAAATTACCCCCAACTCGAGGGCAACCCACCCCAAATCTATTGCTCTTAACCCAATACTAAGTCTAATCCTAAACCCAGTCCCATGGTGTAATATTTTGCATGCAAATTCCACCAAGAAGAAAAACAAAAGTTGCTTATACAAAACTGCCAACATTTGTGAAATGGGGTAAGGGTAAAGGAAGAAGATGGGAAGATGTGCATGCAAGATGGAAATGTAGCCCAAATTAAAGTCAGGCCACCAGAAATAATTTTGCGTACTTAAGTGTCAGGTCAGGGTTTTCTTGAGGGCGTGCTACTGGTATCTTGGAAATCAGCACTACCTGTCCGCAGCAAAACCGTCACCCAATCGTGTTTCTAATGAAATCCGATAAGGAGGGTAGCTGGTTACCCTGGTAGAACTAAAAAAAAGATCTACCTACAAGGGCATCAGCTCTGGAGAGCTAATGGCAGCCATCCAGCACATTGATCTGGTCAATTATCTTTTGCTACAGTAAATCCTCCCACAGCAGTATTGCTGTGACTACTACTACTAAGAACTATGGAGCAAATCTGAGCATATCAGAAATTTCCTGCAATAAATATTTGCACAAGAATTCTAGATTACTTGAAATTTATTGGGCCTTTGCATGTGTTAATTTTAGTATTAAACCACGAGAAATGACAAATGTAGCACATTTTTGTGACAATTTGGTTTAAATTTTATTTTACAAGTCATACCAATTTGATTTTTGCCACTTCTCATGACTTTCTAAGATCTGTGCTCCCAAGTTCCTAGCCTATGCCCTGGTTGAATTTCTCCCCAAAGGAAACAATATCATTACAATGTTCTTTATATAGAACTTAAGAAGAATCCTTGGATTTAAGCTAATGAAATTGCACTTCTTCCCAATAAAATAATCAAGATACACAAATGAGTCATTTAAACATTTATGTGACTGTTCATGTTCTTGCCAATTTAGTTACTTTCAATCAGACTTCTTGCATTTAGTGTAGTACAGAGGTCATGCATTTATATTGTAAAACTACCATCTACCTTACCTTTAACTTAACTTTGCATTGTGAATTATATAAAATAAAATTCTCATAGTAATATGTTCACACCATATCGCTACCAAATTGAAGATTTGAAGTAATGCAGCCAAGTTGCATGATGGGATACATCTGCACATGATTGATTTTGCAAGGCGTTAAAGACACTATCAGTGATTTGCTAAATCAGCAAATCGAAAAAATCATCAAAAATCAGATTTTAGCATGTACGTAACAAGTACAGGTATCCTAACATACCCTGCAAATGATAAGACCAGAAGCAACCTAATAAGGACAGAATCGGAGATTTTAGTCATTACTGTCCGAACGGACACTTACTACAACACGTAATTGAATGGAGAATCGTATCTTGGAACACTGCCGTTTTTTTACTTTTCTTTCAATTCTACAGCTGGAAAAGGTAACTTATGAGAATTCTAAAGACTTATCCTTCACTTTGAATCTATTCCTGCAAATTTCAAATATTTTTCAAATCACTGATAGTGTCTTTAAACTCACCTATTTCCGCCTAATGAGTCTTGCAGTAATCTCGTCAGCTTAGAGTCCCTGTAAGGCACGTGAGCTGATTTCTTGACAGGATCTCCCAGGGCACTAATTACATTTCCAAGTGCCAACTATAAAGTAAAGGAGAAAATATCAAATTCACAAAGTTGTTATTTACATTACATGCTGGTGATTATGTGACCCTACTATAGTATTAGAATACAGAATACCACACCGACCTTGGGTTACTCTTTGGGTTAGAATTACAGTTCAGACTAGCTTGTATTAGGGTTAGGGTAGAGATGAAGTTGATCATTTTGTCAAAAAAGGTTATGGTTTAAGAGTTGATGGTGAGGGGTGGGGTACATGCGGTTGTGAGTTAGAATTAGATTTAGAGCTAGGACAAGCATTAAATAGGGTAGGTCAGGTATTCCAAAATTGATCTTAATTAAACCTTATTTAGGTTGAAAGATCTTATTCATATTGTCATCACTGACAACTAACTGATCAAAATCATTTGCCATAAGTAGAAAACAATTTTGTACGTTAAAAAATACTCAAACATACTTGGGAATTTCAGTCAAGTTTGAAAGACAGATTTGTGCAATATATTACACACTGCTGTTTTTTTCTACATCAAAATATCATCATGCATCATCACCCGATATATAACCTACATTATGTCAATTGACAAACTTTGATCACGATCAAAATGACATTTGTATACATTAGTAAAACTTATTGCTGAAAGGCAACTTGTCTGAATCAAAACCATGACCAGACTTACGTTCAGTTTCATATTTTCATTTCATTCATATCTAAGATACACAATCAGTTTTTCACACCTATGTTGTTTACACTGAGCATGAGTTTATTATCATTTAGACTTAGCTTGTTCCTGATATGGCGCAAGAGTGCAGCTCATATTTAATCCCCTGAGCACAACCTGTCTATCTATCGGCATCTAAGCACTATTTTCATTGGACACTTGTAAGGTAATGTCATGTAACGAGCAAATCGGAGATACTGTAAAGATTGTGGTATACACAGAGATAGAAGCATATCGTCGGCCGCAGCACATAGTGACATATTCAACATTTTGGACTTTTTGAAGAAATTTGGCATTTACCTTTGTTTTGTACTACTCTACAAATTCACCAAATTTCAAACCTCAAAGTGGCTTAATTAGTCAAATATTAACTAATTAAGACATATTTGCAAAATGATAAATTGTCCACAACACATAACAACATATTGTCAAAAATCTATTCTGCGCAGGCCCATAGCGACGTATCTGAATTTTGAAGTATTCGCTGTTTCACAGAGCGATGTATTTGTTCGACATTTTTTTTCAGTTCATGGTAGAGATGCTATTTTGTCGCTTTCACATAGTGACGTATTTGCACAAACGCGTCACATAACAACATAACCTAACATGTTATTTACACGTTGAAATTGCTATTTTTCGTTTTCACATAGTGACGTATTAAACATTTTTTTTGCATATCTAAATAAATTGAAAGCTGATTAGTTAAATATATTTGAAATTATTTTCCACTAGGTTTTAATTGAAAAATTTGTTTATTTAACAGTATGGAGCAAATTAAAATGGCAAAATCTTCAAAGCTGTTTTTTTTTCGAAATGCATATTTTGCAAATACGTCAGTATGTGATGCAGCCGACGATATTTTGATCGGTTACTCTGATTGGTTACCATCTCATGTTGTGTCTGGTAATGAACCAATCAGAGAGACTGTATCATAGGTGTTAGTTCAAAGGGGTTGCAACCAACAATATATGTGTATCATACCTCCTGTTTGTTATATCTTTTGCTAACCTTTTACCACAGGAAAAGACAGTAACCTACTCCCTTTTGCCATATTATGTGCAATATTACAAGCAAACTATGACAAAAAGAATTCTCTTTATCTGTTTGTAGACTTAATATCAGATACATCCTTTTGCACAAACACATTAGCCTTTTAATAGCATTATGCAGCAGACCTTGTAACTTCCTTTTTTTTCAAATTAACCTTGACTTTCATGTTGCTTCCTACAATTCATGGTTAAAACAACATTACATATGTCTTTTTTTGCTTAGTTCATAGTAACTTCATCCCAAGCTTTTGTTTTACAAGGGAATATATGGACTCATATTAACTTAAAAAGGCACTATCAGTGATTTGCCAGATCAGAAAAAAAAAACAAATCATCAGAAATCAGATTTTTGCATTTCTGTAACAGGTATGGGTATCCTAACATACCCTACAAGTGATAAGACCAAAAGCAACCTAATATGGACAAAATCGGATATTTTAGTCATTACTGTCCGTACGGACACTTACGACAACATGTAAATGAATATCTTTGAATACAGCTCTTCCTTTTGTGCCATTTTTTCAGTTGGAAAAAATAGCCTATGAGAATTCTACAGACTTATCCTTGACTTTAAAGCTATTCCTGCAAATTTTAA
Source organism: Ophioderma brevispina (assembly GCA_023653785.1). NCBI lineage: Eukaryota > Metazoa > Echinodermata > Ophiuroidea > Amphilepidida > Ophiodermatidae > Ophioderma > Ophioderma brevispina. The sequence continues at coordinate 27,623 of JAMKCH010020465.1, read as the reverse complement.
ATATTTTGACTATTTGGACAAATCACTGATAGTGTCTTTAACTAGTTTCTTTTGGGAAGAGGCTGAAAATGTTGATTATGTTATCCAAATAAGTACATCTGTTATTTTAGTCTACTTAGAGTTCTGCTTGCCAATGTCTGCTGATGAAATGTAAACCCACTGTAACTTTATTTGTGAGCTATGTACCACATTACATGCTGAAGTAGACCTACAGATTATTCATTCCATTCTCTTATAATTTACATATTTCATTCTCACCAGTCCACAGTTGATGGAGATTCCCTCTTTGGCCCTGTCGCCTGTGGCACCCGTTCTTTTTAACCTCTCTGATCCGGCTAAATCTACAAAGTGGAATTTGGCTGTTAACGTCTCGAACTCATTCATGCCGTTTTCTTCCTGCTCCCCAGTGACAGCAGGCTCTCCTTCTGCGCTCGTCGTCATTTGTCTGTGAACCACATTAGCAAAAAACAAAAAATTCACGATGGGTCCCCAACCAAGCGACAAACAGCTATCACTTTTACCACAACACAGGGACAGTGGTCCAAAATAGAGACCTCATCGATTTGTGGTCAAAGAATAGGAGAGTAACAGCAATTTTCTAAAATTACCCTAAGTGATCACGAATGACCTTTGACTCATCTGTTACCCCACAGAAGACCTCTTGTCTCAATGTAGAAGCATACAAGTATAAACTGGATCCCATGACTGCACTAAAAAAGTTACAGTAAGTTGACAAAAGTGTCAACCAAAAGGTGGATTACTTAATGTTTGACACACAAGACCCGGACCACACAGGGACGAGGACAGACACACAGATCAATTGCTGACATAAGGTCTCTCCGATTGCAGGACAACCTAAATTTAAAAAATTAAGTGCAATGTTAAATAAATAAATCTCAGGTTGACAAAGATGACTTTTTATTACCTTGGCCATAAGGATGGACCAGTGCATTGCAAGTGTTGGGAAAAATTCAAAACCAATGCTAATTTGTATATGCATAGAAATACCGTTCCAATGCTATCTGCTAGGCAATGAGGGACTTAATATCTTTAGATTTAATTTAAATTACTTTAAAGGTGCTTTGGCAACCAAATGATTTCAAGTCATCTATACTTTCTTAGATGTAGCAAATGCAGATGATTAGACACTCAATAGATTCAAACCTTTATTTGGCTACAGAAATAACTTAAAATGAAAACCAAAAGGTGTTTGTATATGCTTATATTTCAATGAAAAAGGATGGAATTTCGTATTTGGCTCCAATAGGAAATCGAAATTTCAAATTTTTGTAACCAAAAACAGTTTTCAGCTTACTTAATCCTTTCAGATGGGGATTATTTTGATAGAAAGCGTAGCCCAGTGCAAAAATCAGAAGTGTTCACATTTTTAGGGACACCTGTTATTTGAAAATCCTATGTTGGCCTTCAAATTAAAGAAGAACTTTTGCAATCTGGCTGTGCCAAATGGCCATAAACAAAATCTACTAGTTTGATAAGTCGGTCTATTTTGAAGGGCCCAATGTCAGCAAAATCAGTTACTAAATGAGGTCTGTCCAATAACTTATTATGTGTCATTATATTGAAGTATATATGACTCATTTCTTTTCGTGAATCACTCATATTCTGTGAATGTTCTCTATTCGCATTTTTTTCAGAATCTGCATTTTGTAATAAAAATCTGTATGTAAGACTCCTTTATCCAGTTCCATCTCGTCATAATTAGATTTCCAATGGTCTTCGGGGTAAAATTATTCAAATCAACAACAAAATGAAAATTTGCTTCTGTGTGTAAGGCTCTCTGTTCTCATATGTGACAAAAATTAGGCCTCTTTTTTTTTTTTTTTTTTGGCAAAAACAATCAAGCAGTTTCTGCTGGATGGATTTATAATCAGAATATCCAAGCACTGTCTTAATTTCATGGCCGGCCATCTATAATAGATTTCCAGACAGTGTGCAGTAGTCCCCTTAGACGCATACACGTACAGTAGCACACGCTGTTTTAAAGCTGACAATTGCTTTCATCTGGTACCACTTCACTTTTTTATGACCTGCCCTCATTACTATAAAGGTTGCGTGTTCGATTTTGGTTCTATCGGCCGTCTCAATTGCTAGTGAGTGCATGTCCTTGTACACACTTGACCATAAAGTACAGGGGGAAAGAAACTTGCAGTTTGTGATGCAAGGCCGCGATTAATGCAAGTGCCAAGCCCTATTCATGCTGTTCTAATATTGTTGTTAACCATTAAAATGGTAGTTTTTTATCTTTACTGAGAATAAATGGATTTGAAGCTGAAATTTCAGGCGACAATTAGAAGAAATAAATACGGTCTTTCACCTGATATCCAAATTTTACTACTCCAGGGAAATCAGGGGTTCTTTCAAAAAAAAGAACAATCGGAACAAGCACCTTAATAAAACAATAATGCTTACTGGAACTTGCATTTAAAATCAAACATTAAAAATAGGCCGCCACATCTTTACAAATTTTGAAGATTGATCAAACAAGATTAATTGGACAGGGAGTTTCTTGGAAACTTGTGGTGGTAAAAATGGAGGAGTTCTTGGTGGAAAACAAGTATTTTTAGCAGCACAGACAGAATGCAGAAGCAGCTCAAAGCCATTATTGTTTAATTTCATGTCATGAAGAAAAACTTCTTTACAGTATATTGGGTATAATTCAGACTTTTTGTAAGACTTCCTGATGGGTTAGGGTACCCCGTAAAAAAACGTTGATTATGATTAATGAGTGCAAAATATGATTAGAAGAAGGGGCGTGTTCCGATTTATGTGCAATCTTTTTTTACCCTTGATATGAGAGCATGGACCTGCTCATAGATCGTGAGAGAAGAAACCAAAAACTTATACTACTTCCGGGTAAATCAGGGGGTCACAGAGGCAATCGGAAACAAGCACCTTTAACCCTAGCACAGCTAATTCTCACCAAAACTCACTGTGTTAATTGAGAAAAAATGCACTAAGTCCTGAAAGTGGCGATGACGTCATCAAACCCAAGACTCATATGGGCACACGAAATAGCGGACAGGCCAGAGCACGCCATAGCATGCTATCCCGGGGTCATGGGGCTGGGGGCCCAAGGGGCCCCTGGGTTCGAATCCACCGATTTGCGACTTTTCGTGTTCCCCTCTTCCCTCACTCCTTCAGTTCCTCACGGGAGAAAAAACTGCGTAGGTAGGGTATGCGAAATTCTGAGGAAATGTATGCTTTAAAAATTTACACTCAACAAGGATAAGAAAGCTCCGGTGGACAGAGGTAGGTTCACAGCTGAGAAGGAACTGATGGCCAAGGATCGGGTAACACTTATTTATTAGCCCTTCTTTGACCACTCTAACAAGCTGGATTGTTGTTGATTGTTGTAATGGGAATATGATGCGCCGGGAGCTCTGGGAGTTCATGTTGGTGCTTGCCGTCGTGCTAGACAAGCTCGCCTTGTAGGCCACTGTAATGTCTGCCTTGAAACAAAGACCACAAACCCCACATTACTAATGTCATTATGCTTTATGGTCTAAACGACAGATAAACATAGTGAAAACAAATCAACGGTAATTACTTTGTCACCTTTTTGCTTAAAGTCAGGCAAAGCTTAGTAGAAGAGTTGGGTATGCTTCACGTTAGGATATACTCCATCTACTTTCCTCGAGTCAGTAACGTCAGCGCGTTCAAAACAGATGTTTTGCGTGTTGCTCCGCACGCCTTTAGAGCACGCGTGGATTATGTCAGCGGATTTTGAATTAACGGACCCGCGTTTCTTACTGCGATATGACCATTAATAGCATGAAGTCAATGACTCGAGGAAGTAGATGCAGTATAGGATATTCTCTGGGCACTAACTCCAAGGACTGGAGTCTTTTACAAGATTTTATCATAAGTAAATAAAGACATGATGCAACAAAATCTGAGGGTCACTGTGTATACAACAGGAGTTATGAGGTCAAAGGTCATGAATTTTGCTTTATCCTAAAAATGGCTGTAATGGTCAAGTCTTGTTTCAAAGTGGGGGAGATGTCATCACTCTCTTTACTCTTTTTAATGGCAGAAAATAAATGGTAGGTATTTGATGAACGAGCATGTTTCAGGCCATGCATGAGTTGGGCAGAAAGGTCAATATTTGCTTATGTTTTTTTAATTAAAAGTCTTAAATTTAGAGAAAACTGACTAAAAATTCTTTTGTCAAGGATTTCAAAAAGAAGGAAGGACCACTTTATAGGGAAGGTTCACTTTGCGGGGGGGACAAAAGTCAGGCAAGGTCGATTGTTTTACATTTTCCACATGTAATTTTTCATTTGCCAGAGACTGCTAATAGTGCTATTTTTTCACATTTTACACCAAGTTGGCCAAGGGACATTTATGAGAAAAGTTTTTTAAAAGATTTGGTTCGTAAAGGAATTTTAGTTATTTAATTTCTGATCGTTTTATTCACTGTGAAGCTTTATTTATCACACAAAGGTATTTCTTCAAAATTAAATATAAGCTTTGCACTTTCCCACGCAATATCTTTATTGGTAAAAATTCCCACAGGCACGCCCTATAAAATGGGTATGCACTTCAAATAGTGGCATGTACAGTAGTGAAAATGAGGAGGCGGACGAATTCTAATTAAGTTTTATGAATTCATATTTTGTGGTCAAGAAAACCTTGGTCTATCATTGATAAAATTGATATATATTAATCAATCAACTTGTTATGTTTAGGCATATTTAAGTATGCTAAGATATTAACCAAAAATGCACAAAACACCATATGAATGAGTGTATGGGGAATCTCACCCAGTTGTCCCCAGACTCATCTGTTGAACTACAAATTGTAATAAAGGCTGGTATTCTCAAAGGTAGTTTAACGTTAGACCCAGGTTTAAACCGGGTTAGTCCTACAAGTGTGGCCCTTTTTCCTTTCAAAATCCGTGAAAGGTAAATGTAAACAGGTTTATAAGAAAATTACTTGGCAATGACAACCCCCCACTAACCACAAAAACCAAGTTTAGTAAATTTGGCCTTGGATTTGGGGAAAAAAGTTCACTTTGTATAATGGGCCAATCAGATGGCGCAAATATGAAATGGTTCATTAATATGCCACAAAAATAAGACAGTGTGACAGGAAGGGATAAGGAAGGTATAAGTAGGTCCCATCAATGCTGCTTTCAATGGAAGTTTTTGTACGGTATGATGTGAACTTAGAGCTGAAACATTCTTAAATGCAAGTTGGGATTCAGTACTGTCAATTAAGCCATTTCATCTCAACGATTCATTTCACATCAGGAGATGTACAAAAACTCTACTGGACGCAATGCATTGTGGAAGCTTAGATATCTTTCTTTGTGTTGTGTATCACTGCATGGACCACTATTATACATACCACATTTGCACACAATTATCCTCTTTAGTGCAGGTGGGATGTGAAACAACCCCCCCAATTTTACCATAATAAAAATAAAAAATGATCACATAATGCAACAACACCTGCATATGTGAGATATTTTATACCAAAAATTTTACTGCACAGCGAACTTCACTACAGGAAGTATCTTAAAGGTCAAATTCTTTTTACACTGCTCCATAGGCTTTGTTTTTTTATATGTACGTGAAACGCGCATTCTAAATGACCATAGTTTTAAAAACCTTCAATAATATATGAAATTGAAAGTGTATAAATTTTTAGCTATAAAATCTGTGAGTCTGCTGCTTAAAAAATAAAAACTAATGCATTTAGGAATTAAACCCAAAATAAGCTTTGTTTGTTGCAATGAATGTTAACTAATTAGACCAAGGCTGTCTAACTAAATTTCTTAATTTGTATTGTTAAATTTTAAAAATAATTCACAATCTACATATAACTATACAACATGCTAAATCTTTTCAATGACGGCCATTTTTGCTTTCCCTAAATTAGCCAATACACCACCCTGGCCTGTAGCACTGAAACATTTTGGTCTACTTTGACGCCACCCATTCCATGCAGGAGGTTGGTTAGTTCCTGAGCGGGTTTCTTCGCTTGTCTGCTCCTAGACTATCCAAGATACAGAGATGCTTTACTAGACAGACATTTACTTAAGGTCAATCCCAAAGTAGTCACATCGGATTGCTATCATCACAACAGGTGAATTGTAGCAGGAAGAAAATTGCAGACCTTGAAAATCATGTTAGTACGTGTTTTAAATTAAAGAGATCACGCGATTGGTTCAGGTTACAATTGTAATCAGGGAAATAAACAATTGCAAGGTCTTGGAAAACTGTTACTGTAGTTAATTGGCGGGGGTCCAGAGAGTTGAGTTGATAGTAAATTTGGACTTGTACTATTAAATAAATTACATCTTTATATGTGTGTAAATTATGGTGAGAGGTAGGCCCTTCACCATGCCATTCACGGTATGGGAGAAATAGTCGCAGTTGTTTGATTTATTTTTTTTTAATTTCAGCTTTCTTGTAGTGCTAACACCAAGACGTGATCAATTTCGGGAGGAGGTGAAACCAGTACTACCAAAACGGTCAATTCAAATTGTGGACTTGCACAGGTAAATGGAGTCCTTGTAGGACTTTTCCATGGCTTACTCCTTTTTGAGAAACAAAACAAAAACAGGCCTAACATGCACCCAGTGGTTTACTACGCTTTATTTGTGCAGGCATGTAAGTACATAATGATGGACTAAAGCCATGACAATCCAATGCGTGAGTGAGCCCGTTTTTAAGTCCACCATCACCAAAAGTTTTCTGAGTACCGGGATCAATGAAGCAGTATGAACCCTGGCAGACATCATTTTTTATGCTCATAGCAAACATCCTGGTGACATGTGGTTTTTACATAATACCTTACTGCATACTTTGTGTTTGTATGAGTGATCTAGAAATCTTAGGTATATACTCTTTCGAAACTCAATGAGGTGAGTCACTGCGAGGTTAGTTTTTCTAACTTAGAACGCTACGAGGCGCGCGAGGAACCGCAGAAGTTGCGGCATTTACGCACGCGAATAAAGGCAGCACAATCAAAAGCTAGAGCAAATGCAGAGTCGAGTCATGATGTCACCTTGAAACAGAGAACAAAACAGAGTATAGAACAATGTAGACTTACAGAGACCCGAGCAAGCAAAAACCCCTAACTACATGGATTTTCCTTCATTCCTTCAGCCTCAAATAACAAAGAAGTTTAGTCCAGTGTGGAAAATATTGCTTCTATATAACCATCAATCAGCAATGTTTTTTTTCTTTCACACGCAATTTTTAAGTTGTATATCATGCTACACAAAACACACCCAATTTTAAATATAAGCAGGCATTTATGGTCACAGGCTTTGTTCCCTCCCCCCTTAAAGACACTATCAGTGATGTGCTAAGCAGCAAACCGAAAAATCATCAAAAAACTCAGATTTGTGCATGTATGTAACAGTACAGGATCCCTAACATACCCTGCAAATTATAGACCAGAAGAAGCAACCTAGGTATGGAACAGATCGGGACGATTTAGTAATTATGTCGAACGGAACACTTACTACAACACGTTAATTGAATGGGAAATCGTTATCTTTGAACCCTCCCGTTTTCTTCCTTTCTGTCAATTCTTAAAGCTGGAAAAGGTAACTTACGAGAATTCTACAGACTTATCCTTCAATTTGAAGCTATTCCTGCAATTTCAAATATTTTCAAATCACGATAGTGTCTTTAACTTACAAATTGAATTTTAATATACCCCCCCCCATTAAAGGTTGCATCCGTGATTCAGCAGCCTCTGTTGTATTCCTTGTTCACCAGATATCCTTTGAGAAGAAAACTTTATCAAACTTTTTAGCTGATCCTGCTTTGCGGTTTTGTGTTATGAGCAAAATGTAGTTTCCCACGGTCCCAATAGCCACTGTGCTCTAATTTCTGTCCGTTTATGGACAGAAATAGAAATTGCTTAATTTCTTACAGGACACAACCAAATTTATTACTTAGATTTGGCACACATAGATTACTAATGTTAACGGTTCAGATGACATGAAAAACTCCTCATGTTTTAGGTAGTCGGGGGAACAAGGCTGTGTGGATCAAGATTACTCCTGTAAACTCACAAATTGCGGATTTTAAGATTGTCCAAATTATGGTATGTGTGACTTGATTTATTGTACAATGATTTATTCTGCACACAATTTGTACTTCCATAATTTTTGTTTGATATGAAGACATCTCAGTCATAAACCCACTTTTCCACCTGGCATGCTTTAAGCACAGATTGTGAAAGAATACTGCCAGCGTGTTGGATTTAAATTTTGCATACATTGCTTACTTTAGAGTCATTTTCAAATACTTAGAACTGACGGAGAAATGTGTTTTGGTATCAAGATTTTTCCACCTTCCACAGAATTTCTTAAGACTAACGGTAAAGTGGAAATTTTCGCGCTAATTAATTTTCGCGCTGTTCGCGCACTTCTGAGCTAGCGCGAAATTAAAAAACTCGCTAAAAAATGTTTATTTGTGTGTAGGTCTATGTAGGATAGCTGAAAAGAGCGAATTTAAAAACAAGCAAAAAATGGGATAAAATTACAGAAACGCGAAAATTACACGCGCGAAAATTATCACTGTTACAGTATGCAGGTTGAAGTTAAGCAGGTACAAAATAGAGAAAACGGATGTGGTGTTATCAACGTGTACCCTTTAATGTGAATGAGTGTATAGCCCCAATTCTGATTAGTGTGATAAAGATGATTAACATTTCAGAAGGCCTCTAGTAGTAAACTTAAATTGGTGTAAGAAGATGTTGTTCCTCAAGAGTAGTCTAATTAAAGAAAAGGTTTCCCTTTAAGGATTTACTCGCTACAACCTTCCCTGGTAAATGCCCTACCCTAAATCTGTCTGCACATGACAATCATAACTGGTCTACCTACCTCTTGTTCTGACCCCATACCGTCCGCGTTGTCACCCGCCAACAAATAGTACCTCCTGGTTGCCTCTGCATGGATTCTGATGTGTGACCTTTTGACATGCATAATAGAACGCAACATTATTAAAATGATGACACCCAGGATTAAAACATGAGGTGGCCGGGATTTAGAGCACTTGTATGCATGTGTTCAACAGATGCTACATTATGGTCTCCATCATTTTTTAAGTTTCACCATGATTGCGGAGTAAATAAAGCATTATCACTTAGTTAATTTGTTGTTCCGATTTTTTGTCTATCGTGTTCTCTACTTAATATGAGACCTGGCAATTATAACACTGACCATGTGGGAAACATGCTTGCGGTTTCCCATGTAGATTGATAACACGATTAGTGCAACAACCTATTCACTACGTGCTAATATTGATGGTTAAGCATTAAAACGGTAGTTTTTTATCTGTAAACTTGAGAAAGAAATGGCTTTGAAAGCTGAAATTTCAGGATGACAAGAGAAAATACGCCTTTTGCATCTGATATCAAATGAAACTACTTCGGCGTAACTCAGGGGGCGGTCCCAAAGACAATCGGGAACAAGAAAAAAAGCACCTTTAATTGTATACAAGGCCTGGTTCACAGAAAAGAGGGTATGTGCAGTCAGGGCCATTCTTAGGATGTGACAGCCCCAATAACAGAATTCTGTAGGCAAAATTTACTTGTCATCATATATGTTAGAAGATATTACTTTCATTTGCTTATAGGCCTATGGAGAATATGCTGAAATTTGTTAATGGTGTTGTATAGTCCCACGTCTTCAGATTTTTGATCTGACGGTAAAATTTGGGCGCACCTGGCAAAAATTTTTAAAATTGTGTCAGCAAACGGACAGTTTTGCCAGCAACACCCCCACTGAAAATGGTCTGGGAATGCCCGTGTGTAGTGTGATCAGGCAGATTTTGCCGCCTATAATTGGACCCAGGACCCATGAACCATGTGCGGAACTATTTTTAGCATATCAAAATTAAGGATTTTTAATTACTTACATTTGTTAGGTAAAATAGCTTAAAAGTATCACATCTTTAATATCAAATTTCAAGGTTGCTACACTTTTTTCCATAGCTATATATAGAACAGTTTGTCATTTTGGCATTTCCAATGAAGGGTACTTTTATTTTTTTTTTTAAATAGATGGCATTCGGGCAAGTTGGGCATATAATTATTGTACAGAGCCTAAATAAACCATGCAGAATGTCTTACTGTTGCTTGTGAATCACTGAAAAATAATTTAAATACTGTTTTTTTAACATGGTGGATAAGGAAACTGGTACTGTTTCCCCCAAATCAACTAGAAGTCCAGCATAAATTCATGATTAATATCCTCTTGCATTAAACACGGGAAAAAACACTTTCCAGTATTACATTGATACATAGGAAATTGATACTTTAGGAAAATTGGTAAAGTTCAGTTGATGTGTCCTTGTCCTGCATTAGTAATAGAATCCTTTTTGTGATCAATGTTGGTTTTTCTTGTGGGTAAACCAACCAGCTGCGGGACTGTGTACTGCATTAAACAAAGGCAACAAACCACACCTTCCTAACGGAGAGCCTTGCTGCGTTTTGTTTGCATGTTTTGTTCATTAAACAAAACCAAGTGTGTACACTTTATTAGTTATGTTTTTCAACTGTTTTATAACACATACAAACAAACACAAACTGACCAATATTAAAGGCTGACTAAATGAGATAGTTGTGGTGCACATTTTTTCTGAAAAAAAAGTACTATTTAAAGTATAATCTTTACTTTTAACATTAAAATCTCTCTATACAGGCAGAGTTACAATGTCCATGGCTGATTTATAGCTAAGCAGCAGAGATTTGAAATAACATTGTGTTTGGATATTAGTTGGGTCATTTGGAGCATTCCAGACGTGGAGGACAGAGCATATTTCTGAGTGGGTATTTGTCGTCAATGAGGTTAATGAACAAATTGCAGGGTGGGGGAGACCCTCGCGAAAGTGTGGGCGGATGCGGAATCCAGGCGGGGAAATCTTAATACAGGGGGCCCAAAATGAAAATGCCTTGGGGGGAACTGCTGTAAAGGCAACCAAAAAGTGTTGGGTCTTGTTACTACAGGATAAAAAAGGTTATAGTTTGTACTACTTGCAACTTATGGTTAAATGACATGAGGAGGATTTTTTTAGGATACCAAAATTTCTCTCAAATTGACCAGAGATCGAGTGTAGACCCCTGCAAGAACGTTCCTAAGGTTTACCGGGCAAAACATAGTTACAAAAGAAAACAGCAAAACCTTGTTTGAACTTGCCTGACTATCGTAATTGTCCACCAAGAACATCGTGCTTGGAATTTCTGTAGTTGCACGACAGAAGTATAAATCATTCCATATTATTACATAAAGACGGTGTAATCGGCTTATTCACTTCATACTAGTACTTGGAAAGCATTCCAAATATGCAAAAAAACCGGTTGGTTCGAAAAAAATTGGGGCGATTCTTTCTGGAAAATATCCTCATGTCTCTTTAAGGAGATAGGAGATTATACACAAAAATGTCAATGTCCAAAGGTCATCCAAAGGTTTAAATCTTAATATTGACTTCGATTTCTACAAAAATGGGCTCAAATTGTTCATCTTTCCCAGAGACTACAACAAAAAACATTTGAAACCATCTAACATTATTTTTACAAATTTGGAGATCAATAGAGGCCAATGTAAGGTTACACATAGGTCAAAGATCAAATTTAAACAAATTTACAACATGAGGTGTCAACTACTTTTGGGCCAATCCCTGTGGGAAAGGTGAACAAGTTTAGAACCAGTTTTTTTTAAAGAATCGTTGCAATAGTAGGATTAACCTTTGGTGATGATCTTTCATTTGACGGCAATTTGGTCTTATAACTCGGTAACTAACCTTGTAGGTAGTACAACTACCCTTTTTTGAATCCTTGTAACAAGAAGGACACTTTGGTTACATTTACAACAATCCAGCATTTTCATTTTTGACCCCTGGATTCCGCCCACTCACTCACAAGGGGCACCCTCGCTTAATTTGTTCATTAACCTTCATAGAAGACAATCAACTGAGAATGATATTTTTTTCTGCTCTCACACGGTACAGATTGCCCCAAAGACCCAACCTAAATTAACAATAGTCAACTAGCACTAAAGAAATCACTAAATGCAAATTCCAAGATTTGAGATGAATCGGGGATTTGCCGTTGATGTAGAAACATTATGAAGTATTAACAGTACCCATGGATAACAAAAAAATCCGCAATCCGGAATTTATTAAAAAAAGTTGTGAATTTTCCATGAAAATGAATTGATGTAACCTTAGCTATTTTACACATACTAGTAGTGTGCAAAAAACATTGATTAGGAAATCTTGAGTCATCCTTTAAACAGGCAGGCAGTGGGCCAAATCTGACCATAGATCCAATCAGCTTTGGCTATGAGGTCAATTAGCATATTTGTATATATACAAAATGTTTTGTGTTTTTAAAATCAATGGCAATCATTTAAGGCATGGCATGCGGACTTAAACATTCCTTTACTTACAGTATTAGTACACTAACTAAGCAACCGTGAAACCAAAAAATAGATTAAAAATTCTGTTGAATTCACCTTTAGGGTATAAACAAACATATTAGATTAGATATCATTGCCATTATTCACCGAAAGCAAGTAGTAACCACATGCAAAGCACTTAGTGTTAAAATATATCACGGTCGCACAATTTCATAAAATTCCTTGGAATTTTTAATAACCTAAACTCGCAGATGTATAATATTGTTTTGCTCAATTCTCTAGAGGAAATCATATCATTCACAATGTCACGAAAGCTAACAAACTTCCTATATTTTTACAACCTATGGTCAAAGAAGCCAGTGGTTTGAATATTAAACCAATTTGGGAAATTCAATTTTTGATACGTTCTCATTATCAAGAAGTTGTTATAAGTCAGAACCTAATTGTAAACAAGGTGTGGTGACTCATATTTACCGCAATGCGTAAAAATTCCCCGCGAAAGTCGCGATCACTATGGCCCACAAGCACTTTGACCCAATTACGATTCACACCAAAGATGTATGGCAGAGTGGTCTTTCACACAGCGAATGAATTTTGTTTATCCGATGTACCGTTTTTGCGATACAGCAATTATCCATATTTAATTAGCTCATTTGCATACCTGAGCCACATATATCACACACTTTCAAATGGCAAAGATGCACTCCATGATAGGCTTTCATGCGGTGAAAGAATTTTGTGTATCCAATGTACCGTTTCAAAAATATAGTGATTACGCTGATTTTTACATATTAATTAGCTCATTTGCATATGTAATTTGCCCGAACTATGCCCAAAATCTAATCAGGTCGACAACTCTTCAACCTGCTTCCTTCCACCAAGTTACATCATTATACGCCTTGCAGAACTCCAGGTAACTTTTATACAAGCCCTGCGGGAAAATTTTATTAAAATATGCAAATTAGATACTTAATTAGCACATTTTACGCCAAGAATCTAATCAGGTTGAGAACTCATCAACCCGCTTTTTTCCACCAAGTTACATCATTGTCGCCCTTACGAAACTCCAGATAAATTGTACACAAGGTGGGTTAACATTTTTATCACAGACGAACGGACTCGGCGGGGACAATTAGTACCCAGTGATTAAGTATGTCACTTTAAAGGTGCATTTCATGATTCCAACACCACCTTCTCTATTTACAGTTCAATAATGTCATTCAAAAAAGCTTATTTTCAAAATTTAGCATTTCTATCATTTTTAGTGATGTGAGCAAATACAGTGTCCCGGTGAAGATTCTCTTTACCCAAAGTTAAATTTAACAAGGAATGGTTCTGTTAATTACGTTTTTTTTTTTCTTTTTAGTGATTTTGATGGTACACAAGTGCACTCTAAGGCTATGCTTAGGTAATTATAGGCTAAGTAAAAGGAGACATATTACAGGGATAAGATATCATTGCCATTATGCACAGACAAATGCAGAGTAACACCATGCAAAAATCAATTATGTTTAAATATTATCACGGTCACAATTTCATAAAATTCCTTTGAATTTTTTCATAACCTAACTGCAAATGGTCTTATAATATTGGGTTTTTGATCAATTTCATATGCAGGAATCATATTCATTCACATGTCACGAAAGACTAACACAACTTCCTGATATTTACAATATGGTCAAAAGAAGACAGTGTTTGATATTAAAAATATTTGGGAAAGAAAATCAATTTTTGATACAGATTCTATTCAAGAAGTGATTAAGTTGCAGTAAACCTAATTGTAACAAGGTGAACTCGTATAAATTACGCGATGCGTAAAATACATCCCCGCCGAAAGTCGCCGATCACTATGGGCCCACAAGCAATTTGACCCATTACGATGCCACCAAAGATGTATGGCAGAGGGTCTTTCACAACCAGCGAAATGAATTTTGTATATCCGACTTTGTACGTTTTTGCGATTACAGCAATTATCCGTATTTAATTAGTCTCATTGAATACCTGAACAAAATGTATCACACAATTTCAAATGGCCCAAAGAAAGATGCGCTCCCATGAGAGGCTTTAATGCGGTGTGAAAGAAGTTTGTGTATCCAATGTACGTTTTTCAAAAATATAGTGATTACGCTGATTCTTTATCATCTTAATTAGCTCATTTGCAATGTAATTTGCCCCCGATGAATATGCACAAAAATCTAATCAGGTCGACAACCCTTCAACCTGCTTACTTCCACCAAGTTACATTTTTTTTTCATTTATTACGCCTGTGCAGAACTCCAGGTAAACTTATAAGCCCGCGGGAGGGACAATTTCTTAACTATGCAAATTAGATACTTAATGAACACATTTTACGCAAAAATCTAATAAGGTTGAGAAATCTTCAACCCGCTTTTTTCCACACCAAGTAGTTACATCATTGTCGCCCCTTACGCAACTACAGATAAATTGTACACAAGGTGGGTTAACATTTTTATCACACGACGATACGGACTCGGCGGGGGGACAATTAGTAACCAGTGATTAACAGTATGTCACTTTAAGGTGGATTCATGATTCAAACACCACCTTCTCTCTTTACAGTTCAAGAGATGTCATCAAAAAAAGCTTATTTCAAAAATTTCGCATTTCTATCATTTTAGTGATGTGAGCAAATTTACAGTGTCCCAGTGAAGTAGTCTCTGTACACAAAGTTAATTTAACAAGGAAGGTTCTGTTTACGGTTTTTTTTTTTTTCTTTTTAGTTATTTTGAAATGGTACACAAGTGACTCTAAGGCTATTTGCTTTCTAGTAATTATAGGCTAAGAAAAGGGACCTATTATGGGGAGCTAAGTTAGTAGAATATGGTACGGGAACTAATTTTTGAGAAATTTCACAAAATAAATTGTCCTGATTGAATTGTTACAACAAACCCAAGCAAACATTGCAACAAAAGTCCCAAACTATAATACATTTACAGGCGGGGAAAAAGTGGGGAATTTGGGAAGCTCCTTCCCGGGAATAAATCTGCATCCTCGGCGGGCAAGAAATGAGGGAGGGAGGAAAGAAATAGAAAATTGAGGAGAGAGATAAGAAAATAAAAATAAATGATATAATAAATTGATTGGAAGTTATGTACAAGTCATTGTTTTCAAAAAATTAAGAGGACAAAAAATAAATAATATAAACTAAAATTGAAATATTAACGAAATGGTCACGTCGCGGTTCCAATTTATTTGTAGTTATCTGACGGCCGGCTTAGTCCGATAGGTCCAAGCTGCTGTAGCGGATACGCGCGGAGGGAAGAAAAAAATAACACTGAGATTAAAAAACGGTCAGGGAAATTTCCCTAGCCAGTCTAAGGCTCACTATACTGATCTTTCATGAATTTTCAGCTCATGACCAAAGGTAATCATGTTACCCTACGGGTAAGTCTTGATTACAAATTTGCAAACCGTGAAAATTCTAAAGAGTTCTAAAAACATTTGTTTGTGTACAAAATCACCGCGTGGGCCATTGCGTCGGTTCGCCAATCGGCCATTTTGTACAGTTTTTTTCAAGCTAAAAATGATGTTACTTTTAGCTAATAAAAACACATGATGGATTTAGATTTCAAATTTAGTAAGTCATTCTGAAATGTTTTAAAATAATTCTGAGTTAATTACATGTTTATTTTGTTTACTGGCAATTCACATATGAATGGAAGCTATGTTCACTTTGTTGTTTGGTTTGATCCATTACTACATGGGGGCAAGTAAGGTAATGCTTTATTGTAAATACGGAACCAGGAAAGAACACAAAAGCGCGGAATACGATGGTGAGACAGTGTTCAGGCCAGCAATTATGATTGACACGACTTGGGGGAATAGTATGATTCATTTACGCTTCATTGAAAGAGGCGGATCTGGGAGGGAATTTATAGGCAAGGCAACCCTTTTTTTGTGATCAACAATTTCAAATGAATGATTTGGATTTACTCTGTAACTTGGATATGGTTTGTATACCCGGACCCTTTAGGGCGTCTTAATTATGTTGATTCGGTGAAATATCAGCGCTTATTTTGGAGTGGGGAAAATACAATTTATCAGCGCAAGGAAAAATGCGGAAAAATTCTTACCGAAAATCGCACGTGAAAGCTGGTTTCTAAACGCCGATCCCCCGGACCCTTAGGAATCATTTGGAGGTGAAGAATTTCATTTATGTTGGAAGCTTTTTTTGTCCCGGGGGAAGGGAAATATATTCGCTCCGGGAAATGTACATTTTTCCAGCCCTGTCATAATAAATCTAATGCAGAGGTTGGTGTCAGTATTTTATGTTTTTTGATAAAGTATAGGCTTAAGTCCAAAGGGGGCCCTTTATGGGAAGCTAAGTTGTAGAAGATGGTACGGAGGAAATTAATTTTTAGAAATTTCACACACTAAATTGTCATGATGAAATGTTTACCAACAACCAAGCAACATTTGCAAAAAAAAGTCCAAATCATATAAAACCTATACTAAGAAATTTTAGTATATTCTTTAGGTGTGTGATTGAATTAGATGGTATACAAGAATGTAAAATAGGTCAATATATAGCGACGGTTCGTGCAAGGCGGCATCATGCAATAGCTGCCATTTGTAAGTTGTTTCTTATTAAAGTGTTTTATTACCTGCTCGTCAAAAATTAACAATTGGCAAGCTATTGCAGATGGGGGGCGTTTTTGCCTAAACCCTCGATATATTTTTTTTTCAAATATCTGAAAAATATTTGCAGACCGCGCCCCAGGAATTTTCATAATGTTCACTACAACTGACATGAAATAGAATATAATTACGACATTATATATTTTTATGATACAGAAGCATTTTGATATATATGCATAAACATGGTTGCGTGTATTTGAAATTACCGTACTACATAAACTGTCACTGGGTTCACATTTCTTCTTAACATTTCACCTGCAAATATATCAATACAAATCTGTTAACACAACAAAATTTGTAATGCCAGGCACTTAACTTACTATTGTGTAATCTCTTGCAGTATTCAAAACAAATCCAGGATGTCTTCATTATGTAACTGTAAATTAACATAACATATTAAGATTTGGAAAGATGAATACATTGTATCACAATTTTAATTTTATTATTTTGTTTACTTTAGGCATGGTAGCCCCTTCCGTAACAAGAGCACTGATTTCAAGGAGGTCTGCCGTTACAGGATGTTCACTGTCTTGATTAACATAAGTATATTATATAAACATGGAATGGCCAAAAAAATACAAAAATAATAAAATTTTTCTCTTTTTTATGTAATATAAATAATATAATAATACAAAGATAAAGAAAGCAGAGGAAAATTATAAACAATATTTTGGCTTAAGTCGGGGATTTACAAATTTACAATCAATATAGTTACATATTTTTGCTGATTGTCTTGTATGTGGTAGTTAACTATCCCATAGACAGTAATTTCTTGACCATTCACAAATCATTATGATCAAAAATTTACTCCACAGTTGCAGCCACAGCAGGTTATATTGTCCAGTGGAATCTAACTAAATTTGCTCACATATACCAGTCTTTCTAGCAATTAAAAATCACATCACTATCGTAACTCCATAAAATGGGCCAGTATCTTAAATTCTGGAGTTGGGCTCACTCTCTCTTGTGCCTGCGGCCTCCTTACTTCTATCACAATAAATAGATTGTCCGGACACTATTGGTACATCCCTGGTCTTCCTTATTGGACCCCCATGGTCAATCCTGTACCCATTGTAAATGTTTTGCCAGCTCCCGTCTGACCGTATGCAAATACGGTTGCATTGTAACCTTCAAACGAAAACTGGGGATAACAAAATACAAGTTTGGTTACAGAGAGACCAATTCAGCTCAAAAATTACATTCAACTGAGAGATCAATTCAAATACTAGCAGCATTATAAGACCAAATTGTATGTTCAAAGTTTGATTGTTTCATTTTCAGAGCTCTAATGTTTGATAAAGTCATCTTTGAAAGGCTTTGGGAGGTTTCAGTGGACCATTTCTTTTCTTTCTCATTATTACATTGTATTTTTTCAGAATCAAATCATTGTATGATCTGCACGATCAAGAAAAGGCAACATGTGGTGCAGGCAGTGGATCACGTGCTCGCCTTTTAAGCATAAGGTTGTGTGGGTTTGACCCTGCTGAAGCCAAGGTGTTGTGCACTTGGGCGAAGCACTTTACCGCTTGCCTTTCCCCCCAGGAGTATAAATGGGTACGGCATTGCTGGGAATGCAAAACAGACCCTGTGAAGGAGGAGTGGCGAGACCCCCACACTAGCAACATTATCATGAGGGAGTCTGGCCAAATGCCAAAGACAGAGTGATGGGCACTCCGCCTGCACCATTTGCATTTTAATCCATATATAGACTCGCGTATGTGCAGGGAGGAGTGGGAGAACCCCCCACAAGAACATTATATGAGGGAGTCTGCCCAACGGCCACCAAAGACAGAGTGATGGGCACTCCGCCTGAAACCTCATTGCATTTTAATCCACTATAGACTCGCTGTGCAGGAGGAGTGGAGAACCCCCCACAGCAAACATTCTATGATGGACGGTCTGGCCCAAACGCCAAAGACAGGTTTGATGGGCACTAGCCTGCCACCATTGCATTTTAATCCCACTATTAGACTCGCTGTGCAGGAGGAGTGGAAAACCCCCCCACATCAACATTATATGAGGGAGTCTGGCCCAAATGCCCAAAGACAGAGTGATGGGCACTCCGCCGGTGCACCATTGCCATTTAATACACTATTAGGACTCGCCTTGTGCAGGGGGAGTGGAGAACCCCCACAGCCAACATTATATGACGGGAGCTGGCCCAATGCCCCAAGACGAGTGAGGGGCACTCCGCCTGCACCATTTGCATTTAATCCACTAGAGATCGCGTTGAGGAGGAGTGGAGAAGGAACCCCCCCGCAACATTATAGAGGGGGTATGGCCCAAACGCCAAAGACAGAGCGATGGGCACTACGCCTGCGGAACACCATTTTTAGCAAGAAAAGCAACTCAGGTTTTTACTTCATCATGCTCCTGAGAGGATGAATGAAGAGGCAACACAAAATGACATGATGCCTGTGAGCAGATTAAGTAGCAGGTTAGTGTAACGGCCATGGCCCGATCGCTAATAGCCTCGTCACCAGAAGCCAGATTGTCGGGAGTGGGCAACATTTTGGTATAAGAAGAAGAAAGCTACTATTTTTTATCATTACCCTGTGAAATCTTAGGGCAAAGGATTTTTGGTTTAGAATTATGAGCGAAAATGTGACCCATTTTGGTCGACCAATTAATCTTAACAGTACTCCTATGGGGCTTACAAAATCAACCCGTTTTTAGATCTACAGCAAAACGGATGAAATATCGGCGCAAAACTTTAAGATGGGGGTTTTGGGGTTAATGGCCAATCTATCAAGATGAAAACTTCAATCCCTTCAAATCGCGGCCATCCCCCTTTAATTACACTTCTTCAGACAACTAGCTGCAATTTACATTAAGTGTTACATCACATTATCCCTTCCTCTAGCGGATCAGAAATAGAACGAATTTTTATTACCAATTACCCCCCTTCTACTTAGCTTATGTCACAGCTTGCTTTATTATATATATACTTTTTGTCTACTGTCCCACTATACAAATACATAGTCATAGGTGAATGCTCTGTCTTGACCCAGCATAATTTGAGGGTGACCTGGGGTCACCGAGGTACACCACCCAAACCCACGGACATGTAATCCTTCTCTTGGCTTAGCGGACCCGGGGGAACCACTTTCCTTGCAAAATATAACATATTAGAAATTGATTAATACATATGAAAGACGTATCTCAGGTTCCTGGTTTTACACAATTCCTTTCTATGTGAAGGTTAATTTACTATCAGTCCCTGTACTGTTATACAAGATTGACTATTTTTTGACAATTGTGTGCTCTTTGCTCCCTATTTGTTGAAATGAATTTTCCTTGCTTTAAATTTCTGATTTTGGCTTCTTTATTATCACAATCATACACCATAAATAAATATATTTCATGTATTTAGTACCAAAGAGTGCGTGAAGTGCCAGAAAGCACAAATCTAAATGAGTGGTAAAATAAATGTTTAAGTTAATGAATCCTCATACTCTAGTGGGTCCCTGTCATGCTTGCTGTGTTCGAACCAACAAAATGAATCACAACCAATGTACTACAGGTTCTCTACGAGGTTGGTGGGGGGAGCAGGTGGGGACACCTTAACATCCATACTAATAACAAATTTAATCCATAAGTGGCCCCAACAGGAAATTAATCTCTATGTCCCGCAGGTCGATGTTGGAGACCCATGGGGCTCCTAATTTTCCTTTAATCTTTGGTGTCAGAAAAAAAGTAACCTCAGGTCTCCATTCTCTTGGGGAAATAGTTTTCACCAGTTCCGTCAATTATAACCAGTCAATATTTCAATACTTTTGCCCAAATTCTGCTGTGATTTTAGGCAAACTTTATTAAACCTTCTCATTCACATCAGAGTTATTTGCCCTGAGAACTTCAGCAGCTAAATATTTAACAATTGACCTAAAATTCATGTTCAATTACTCTTTCCAATATAACCTTCCAATTTTTATCAACTTACAATCAATTACACAACCAGATAAGACTTAATCTGGAAAATGGGAGATGATTTTATTGGCAACCACACAAAAGCCATCTGACCCTAAACAAGATTTATGAATCCAGGTTACCAAAGCTCAATAACAATAATTGTAAAATTTACAACTGTAGCGGCTGTCCCAAAAAAATCAAACCCAAACAAACTCTCACACCTAGCAAGAAGAAAAACATGCAACCCTCACTTCCTTTCAATATATTCAAGATTTATATCAGCACACATACCATACCTTTTGGACCTGTCAAAATCAAATAGATTTTGAAAAACCTGTCAAACAAGATTTGTGAATTGTGCAAAATTTAGGTAGACTGGACCCACAATTCATAGTGTCATGATCTGGAATTCTACAGAGAGGCACAATAATCTTCCCTTCTAGCAATTCTTGAATAGAGGTTTTGCTATGTACCTGTTCAAGGGGTACTGTTTTTAAAACACTAGTATTAATCATTTAGAACACAGAAAAAAATGTGTTTAGTATATGTTTTCTTATTTAAAGTTTAAAGGGGCTCTTTCATTTTTTATTGAAAGTAGGTGAACATAGCCATATTTTACAAAATACTGCCTGAAAAAGGCAACCCTTTTTTATTTTCTACTTCTGTCAAGTATATCCCCATGATCACAAAAACCCATTTAAAGCAGCACTGGCACATTTTCAGAAAATGTTTTAATGAAATTTCTTCAATTTGCTCACAAATGATAGTCTAGGCCATTGGAAGAATAGAGATATATTTTACACATAAAAATAACATGCTCAAAAACAGATAGGAACATTAATAACACTGAATAAGAGGCTAAAGACATGCAGGTATTTTGTAGTCTAAACTTTTTAACTTCGCCTTAACTTCAATCAACAAATGTGTTTATTTTTTTTAAAAAAAATTTTTCTCATCCATGCATTGATATTAAACCACAAAGGTCACTGACGGGTCAAACAAGGTGCATGCCTTGAGAATCACTCTGGCGTGTGTTTTCTTGAGTTGTCATGCCAGTTCCATGTCATCTGCTGAATTAATGATGTCCCAGTGACATTAATTATAAAATTGTTGTGTGTTACTACCCATAAGCCGCTGATTTGAGCTTAATAATTTCAGGTGAGGGCTAATGTTAAAAAATAAAAGCTTTTAACAACCATGGAAAATATCAATTGAAAAATCTACAGTTCACTACTTTTTCAAATGTGCCAGTGTCCCTTTAGTGGCATTTTTGTACATTAGCAAGCCTGTACGTAGTAAGCCTCAACTTCTGAAGTGAGAAGGGATACTAAACATTTTTTATATTGACATTTCACACTGGCCTTTAAACGAACTAAACACCAAACCTGGTAATGCTGATATGTGGCTTTTTTTCTTTTTCTGAAGAGAATTAGCCCATTTGCCAATTCCACAAACTATCCTCCATTGATAGGAGTTGTTAACATGAACAAAACAAGGAAGCTTACCTTAGGTTCTGTCAGTTTTCAAAGAGTTTTTGCTAACGCAAATTCCTACCTTTTTTTTCCATACCTTTCATACCCACCCTGGCTTGTGGATTAATTTACATGGAAAAAAATATATTTTTTCCTTCTGCCATTTACAAGATTTCTGGCAACTATGTTTTTTCTTTCACATGTCCAAGTTCTTTCATAGTTGAATCCTCTTTCTTTTCCTGTACAATTTTTCTAATTGTCAACAATACTAGTTTGTGATAGATTTTCTATAACTATATTTTCAATTTCATTTAACACTCAGATGTCATCAGAAAAAATGATGAAAACATTATTTACGCAATATGATTTAAAAAAAATCAATGTCATGATGGCAATGTTCTGGAGATTTTTTTTTCTCAAGATAAACCCATTTAGGAGAAAAAAAGTGCCATACACACCTAACGGCAAACACTGAACAAAATCCAAGATGGCTCTCTTCCCATTCTACCACACTCCAACACTTGCAATCATAATATCTCCAACTACACACACATAACTTGACATCTGTCTGACTTTTCCCATTGGCCAACCGACAACACCCCGGTCAATAGACTCCCAGGGTTCTCTTTGACGATAATTTTGGACCCAGATGTGTTAAATACCCTTTAATTGCCAAATATCTGGGGGAAACCCAAAAAAAACCCTTGCCTAGACTAGCGGTGTTGGGCCCACGTGGAGTATGCATGCTCTAAAATCTGGTGATAACCACTGCAGATAAGTGAATATAGTGTGTGTGTGTGTGCGCATTTAGATTATTTTAAGTCTGTCCTCCCAATGCTTGTTTTACCACAATACACCACTAACTAAAATGCATTACCTATTTCACCTTCACACCACATAACAAGTTCCATTTAGATCTATGTGGCAGGCAATTGCAAAGCATTTTGTAATAATCAGACCCCAGACTAACTAAGTAACTTTTTGCCTTTTGAAAATCCTATGCTGGTTTTGTATAGATTTTATAGTAAATGAATGCATTTAGAAAATAATAACTTGACTGACTCTATAAAATTAAAATTGGCAAATATCTTTTCAACTTTACACTTATGGTTCTACAGTCTAAATACCCAGGTCGACAGTAAGGGAAATTCCCACTTCCTAAATAATACAAATCATTATTTTTGTTAGATTGTGCTCATTTAAATCAATTACACAAAAGTTTTTGGATTGTTCAACCTCACAATATTATTGGTCCCCTAGGGGGCCCTATTATACTTTGACAATGTCACCTACAGGTCAAGTACATGATGTTCTATGTCACACACACCCCTTTATCCTTCCTTCACCAATACCGCTCTATCATCATCACATCCACACCACATCATGGTCTGCTAGCTCTAAGTATATTTTAATTACCAAACTTCCTAAGGGAATTGACTTTAATCAACTCCATTTGGCATATCAAGTTCAAATAGATGCCCAATGAAATCCCTTCCATAACCGCACAATATCCGTCACCAAATTCAATACCAAATCAGCTGTGAACTTGGGGTAAAGGAGATTTTAATTGCTGAATCCTGGTGGGCTTTTTTAACATAAGCCTTGACCGCTCATCATATGCCTGACTATCCTAGCCCCTTGCTTGTATGCCAGAAATAGGCTCAAATGACTGGCTGTACCTTGATTAATAAAGCCTGCAAATTGGAAAATAATTATTGGGTACCCCAGTCAAGAAAGGTCAACCATTGTTTCTAAAAGCTTAAAGGATTGCATTGCTTAGATATCTATTTGCCATTCTGTTTTTATACATCAAAACAATGAAAAGATGTCAACCTTCCGTTGTTTGTTCTTCGTCGTCTCAATGTGAATCAAGGTAAGTGAGTCATTCCGTTCCTAATATTGATTGCAGCTAAGTTTGATGTTCACCTTTTTTTTGTATTTCTTATTTTTTTCAAGCCAACACTAAAATTACCATCCCTCTCCCTGAACTCTGCAAAATCCAATGAGTTTGTTTGGGTTGCTAATATTGATTTCTAAAGGATTCAAACATGTTAAAGTGGTCAAAGCACAAATCGACGATGTCCATCCATCGTCCTGCATATTTTTAATGCCGACGCGGGATAAAAATACGCGGAAGCATGGATGCAAGAGCTATTGATGTGTTATGAACACTCTGTCACATGTTTTAATCCTTTGAACAATGAAAATCCTTATTAAACTTGAAATATTGCTGTAGAAGGAACATAATTATTATTATCCCTATATAGTGATAATAGTTTTTTTTTCAGTTCTTTGTAATATATTTTAGTAGAAGCGAAAAATAAGCCAATTATAGTTTTGGGCATGTTTTTTTTTTTTAACAGTTTTCCACCTGGTACCCCAGCGCTACTCAAGAGTTTCAAACACGAAGAACAGTTTTAGTAAGTTTTTTGGGCTGTAGGGTTTACGGGGGACATTGTTTCCCCTTGCCTGCCACTGGATGCATGTACATTCTTCCTAATATGTACTTCATTTTTGCACAATTTCAAATTAATTAAAAAGTAGTTATTTTATAACTTTCTCAAGTTCTCTGTAATTGTTAACAAAATAGCTCTTTACATGGTTATATGCTTATAACCGTATGACTCAGAGTTTGCCTGAGGAATCACAGAAAGACCTGTGTGAAAAATGGTCAAAAAGGCAGCTTTTTATCTCTAAATCAGTGGTAGCGGTGTTTGTGGGGGTCAAACAAATCTGATATTTATCACAGCAAAGTTATTATTATAAATCACAAATACAACAAGCTAGTTATTTTCTATCATTCACAACACATATTGCAGACATTCTATTTCCTGCAGAGCCAAGAGGAGTGTTGTAGAAAAGGTTGAGTGAGATACTTTGCCAAGCAAGGTCTTTTGAATAATTCAGTTAAATGTGCAGGATATATCATGCCCACTTGAAAAGGATATAAACCTAAACTAGTGCAAACTAGGAAATCATCGAAGGTCCTGCAGGCCCAAATATTTCTGAACTTATTTTAAATAAAATGATAGCATTTCAGTCTCTTGACACCTCCAATTCCATCAGCTTCTGTCAAGATGCTGTGGGGCTCAGTCAATATTTTTTGCTACAGGCACACTCAGTCGTGCACACACACAGCACTACACAAAATTAGAGAAAATGCTTGTGTATTATCTTGGTACCTTGGAAACCAATTCTTTGGTAATTCTATGCAAAATGCTGCTTTTATTTTGACAACCGAAATTAAATAGGATGTAAAGGAGTTACATACATACATATATTAGTTACATATACTCTATCCAGCTCAAAGTAGCAACGCGGGTGTATACATTGTACCAACTTTCAGCGCATGCGTAGGCAAAGCACAAGCGCAATGTAACTGAAAGGTGGTACTGGGTATACGCATGCATCGTCACTTCATACTTCAGACAAGACAGTATACCTTGAGGGGTTGAAATGTACTCCTGTCAGCATTGCATCACACTTATCTCTCTCACAAAAGTACCCCTTTTGTTATTTTTTTTTTAATTTTTCTAAATTACTTTAACACACAGCATAAAATAGCACAGATTGGGTGGCTCTTCAGCCCAAATCACTGCAAGGAAGTTTGGACTAGGAAGCATCAGGTGTCCACTAAGTGACCAAATACACCACACCATGTACAAGCCCCTTTGAAAGATAAACTCAACCATACCAAATACAACAAAATACTACTGCCTTGAGAGAGAAAAATGCATAAAATTCTGGATGTAGCAATTGCGTCATCAAACGAAGACGCAATGGACACAAAATAGCTGGCCAAGCCAGCGACACCATCATAGCGTGGTACCCTTGTAATGGATTTGGGGCACGAAAGGACCGACCCAAATCTCCTCACCCTGCTATTCCTTCACTCTCTCCTGGGGCATAGACTAGGAACAGCTAGGGCATTAGGGTTAAATAAATATTTTTCTTGATTTTCAATAGAGAAAAATTATATTTATAAGCCACTTTTAAAAAATGACTACAAGCCTCAATCATGACTACAGCTTAACAGAGCAAATTTAACAACTCTCTTCCAATCGGTCCCATACACTTCCCACTTACAATACCTGCAATGCTTGGAATAGTTTTACTTTTCTTCTAAATCTTTGTGACTGTTTGTGTCAATCAGGTCACCACCTCATGCCTTGTTCCTTTCCAATCAGATTAACATGTAGATTTCTGCAACAATCATGATTCAAGTGGAATTTTTCCGGAAGCAGTTAGTTTGGATACTAAAAAAGCAGTGGTCAAAAGAATTTGCAAGTGTGCCAGACTGACGACTCAGCCAAGCTTCTTGGCTTTACTTGACTACTTGACTGAAATAACACTTTGATCAAATTTGGTATACATGCATGTTGTTTTGAGTTAGTAAAGCCTATTTCTGTATTACCAGAATCAATTATCAAATTGTTCACAATAACCAGCAGTAGTGAACACAGCAACGTTTTTACCTTATTTACCCAAATTTAAGCTTCACTCTTTAGGGTTAAAGGTGGGGATTATAGGAAGACAAAATGAATGAAATTGGGTTAGCAGTTCCAGGTGTATTTATAGAAAGCAAAATCTAATCCACCAATTCTGGGGTCCTTAACACCTGTCAATCAAAGCCAATGTGCACAGTGATTGGTCAGATTATTAGTAGAGGTGGGTCAGTTTCACCTAGATGAGACCCTTTCAGCTAAATCAAACCGATCATGTTGCAAAACTTGTGGAAAAAAAAAGGCTCGCCACACTTGAGCTTATCCTATACAATTTTGTACATGTGCTTAAATGTCATGCATTTTCCATATTTTGTTCAGGAGATATAGCCAAAACAATAAAATTATACTAAATTTTAGATACGGATATGGCTCAGACTATCATGGGAAAAAGTTTACACCATAATTTAGTTTACACCATTAATTAATTCCAGATCAATGCTCCATCTCCCCGTGTACAATGTTGATCCGATCGATGTCTTCATCAGGTGGCGTCACATTTCCCCAACATTGAATGATGGGGATAAGAGATTAAGATAGCTTCAAACAAAAACATGCATACCAAAAGTACTGAGCACAGAGTAACATTCAGAAAATAGCACCAGTGTGGCAAATAGTTTTCCATTTTTCCATTTGTGGCAAATTATTTTGTGCAAATCAACACGTCTTTGCTAA